>WUAM01000431.1:124848209-124871512 GCA_024336885.1 Actenoides hombroni | reverse complement strand
AAAAAAAAAAAACCAAACCAAAAAAAAACCAAAAAACCCACACACAAAAAAACCCACAAAGCCAAAATAAAACTCAAAACAATAAATTTGTATTCTACAAGCAGTTTGAGTGGTGAAAAGTCTAGCATATTCTGGCATAAACATGTGATCAAAATAATTAAAGTACTATAACCTGATGCTTGTATGTGCAAAGCCTTTCACATTGACTTCGACTGCATTTTACTTCACATTTATAAAGCCTACAAACACATACAGGATTTTTGGCTGATGGTGCCTTTTTATATTACAGCAATTCAATCACTTCAGACTACATGCTCACTTAACTTCTAGGAGATGAAGACACTTTTCTTTGTCTAACCTGCTCTCTGTGAACTTGTTCAGGAATGGATGGTTTGATATTATAAGGTAGTTATATAGGCTACAACCTATGAATCTAAGGTGAATTTCTTCAGTGTCTGGAATACAGTATGTTTTTAAGAAAAATGACAATGTTCCACTACAAAAGACAGTAGCTATTTTGGCCAAGAGTGATATCAGTTGCTTATAATCTGGTTTTGTGAATCAGTAAAGAACATGAGTCAAACCAAAAGGTTTTAGGTCGAGCTTCCCGTAGGAACATTCGCTATATCGAGTGCTCATGATGCCTCTGAAAGCTTCCCAAATTCCTGTGATGAATGCTAGCCCTCTGTGGCAATTGGGAAGTTCTGAATTTACAAAACCTCTCTGATCAACTACTGAAACTTCTAAAATTGGTCTTGGCATGTTACTAGGCAGCCAAATGGAAGATCAATTTATCTTACATTTTCTCAGAAGCGTTTATGTTCCAAGCTTTTTTCACCCAAACAAGTTTATCAGAAACTTCTTATCACTCTGAACAAACATGAAAAAAAACCAAAACAAAACCAAAATGTTTCATACCAGTAAAACACCTAGCACAAAATTTTGTCTCTGCTGCTGACAACTGGAGGAGCTACTTAGGAAAAGAGCATGAGCCAAGGCTTCCCGCCTTCCCTTCTCCCAACCACTTCAGTTTATTCCCTAAATAATCCCCTGCATTGACCATCACAGAAGTAGGGATGTTACTGTATACTTTTCTCTACTCCTTTTTGTACCTGTCTACAGGCCTACTGCCCATGAATTTGTCTTTTTAAAATATTTCTTAAAAATTTGACAGTATCTGCATTCACAAGCTCTTATGGAAAAAAAAAAAAAAAGTACTCTCTTAAAAAGTACTTAAATCTGTTTTAATCCAGTCTCCTCCTAAATTCAAATGTCACAGTTCCATCACTACAAGATCTGGTGAATAACAGCTCTGCCTCGAAGGTGTTAAAACTTCACTCATCTTTTCCATTAGTCTGCTCAAAATGAGTAATGCCTGCAATCAATGCTAGTCCTCAAAGACAGCAGCTTCCCCTTCATCAATTTAGTCGTCTCTCTCTGTTCCTCTACTACCCTTCCTAGGTTGTGGAAATTGCACCTGGACACAACTGTCAAGACTTGTGCACACCAAAGTTGCACACCACAGCAAAACACAGAGCAGATATTCTCTGCCTTGTTCTCAATATCCTTCCTGATGATGCCCAACATTTTAACAGCTTTTTTTGGCCGATGCTGCTGCACACTAAGCTGATGATATCAGGGAATTGTTGATGATGACTCTGAGACCTTTACTAGGGCAGCCCTGTCAAAATTAATGTAGAACTCTCCCAGGGTGACATGCACGAGATAGTTCTTGTTTGTAATAGTCTGTAAGTGGAATTTCAGTCTGTGTTCTCTTTGGCTCTGGTTTCCCTTGCCAGATGAATGAATTAAAATGAAAATACGATACTGACACATTAATATTGTCAGGGAAGACAGCTGCAGTGCAATCTGCCTTTGTGACCTGCCTAGAATTAGCAAGATAAACCATACAAATGTTGCAAAAAACCAAAACAAAGTACTTCAGGACTGGTGATGTCAGGAAGGTCTTGATGACACAGGCTTAAGAGTTTATGACATACCTTTTACCCACTAGCATCAGCTTTCTGCACATTTTCTTCTTTGAATTACTGAGCACAGCTCATATATTAATATATCCCATAGTATACATTTTACTAGTTTTAAAGTTACCATCTCCAGAGATTGAGAATATAATACTATTTCAAATTTAAATATCGTAAAATCTTTTTTTTATTTTCAACATTAAATAAATACAGCTAAAGCAGTTACATTGAAAAGTTCTGCCTTCTGATTTTCTATCGGTCTGAGTACTCACTTTGGAACATTCTAAAATGTCAATAGCATGGTATTCTCCCTTCCTTCCACACTAGTTAGAGTCACCTCCTTGCTTGGTGCTAATCCTTCTTCATTAGGAACAGAATCCCAAGAAAGCTTAATTCCTTTTACTGTAGTCAAAAACCCCCGTGTTTTTTAAAGGTCACTGTTGAAAGTTTTCACAATGCTATAAACAATCTGATCACTTAGTAGCAAACTAACCTGTCTAAAAAATCTGATTCAAGGTATTTATATAGTATGCTTTACCAAAGCATCACATCATTATACTTTTTCCAGAATGGCTGATCTTATTATACGGTGAATCAGACCATTGTTCCAGCAATTACCAGAGGATTAGTTACCCCCTACCTGAGGCTCATCAAAAAGTACTACAAGGTTGGAAAAGCCATACAACAGCTGAGCTGAATTAAGAAAGTTGGTCTGTGTAAGAAGGTTAAGATGCTAAGAAGCATTGGCTACAAGAAGAAAGCTGACAACAAGGAGCAGTGAATTCTAAGTTGAAAAGAACAGAACGGAAACTTCTAGGTACTACAGATGGGTCTTCAGCAGAAGAACCAAGAAGAAAGTATTGACTGGTTTTGCAAAGCCATGTGAAAGAAAGTTGAAGCCCTGAGAAAAAGAGTCTGGGCATGGTGCCATGCCTTCTTGAGCTCAGAGGGCAGGCTGCCAGCCTATACTTCTAAGTCACAACAGATTTCTCCTGACAGCATCTCTATGAAAGAGGAGTAGTAATTCTCTCGTTTTAAGAAGGCACAATCTTATTATCCTCAGGGTCAGAAGAAAGAGTGTAAGGAAATATGATTAGGATCTTATATTTTATTTGGTTCTGATTAACATTTCCTGTTTAAACTAGGTCTCCCAGGATGTGAGATCTGGGGAGATTCACAGAGAGGGTTTTTTTTAGTGGAGGGAGAGGGAAGATAGAGGAAAAGTCTCCTGAGTGTTTTGCCATTCAATCTTCAGAGGGAAAAGCTCACATTGATTTTTATTTATCTATTTGGAAAAAATAGTATATATTATTGTGTTCTATTACATTATTTCAGCTTCAGAACTGGACTGCCTACCTTCTTTATCTAAAAATACTTATACTTTGATTTTGATTTTTTTACAGTATCTACAGATAGCTTGTGCAGAAGAAAATAAACTAATTGTCCCAATAAAACAAAAGGACAAGGGAGAATTTAAAAAATGCACATATATAAAGAATGTTTTACAGAATAGAACAATATTATTTTTTGCCATCAACAGCAATAAAAAAGAATCTTACAAAGTAACTTTATCCCTCTCATAACTCCGAGCAACATAAAACAATGATAATTAACCTCCACGGGTACGTGATCTCTCAGCTGCCCTGCTGTGGTACTGTCACTTCCTCAGAGAGGCATTTCCCCCTCAGATGCATGGATCTACTTACACAGTAGCTAGATACGGCTACTGAACTACATTTTCAGTATCTTCCACAATAGTTAGAAGTAACTATTTGCCTTTATCCATAGCCAAAATAATCATGACTAGTCACAGAATCACAGAGTTGTGTAATGGTTTGGGTTGGAATGGAATAGAGATCACCAAGAGCAACCCCCCAGTCATGGACAGGGACATCTTTTACTAGGTCAGGTTGCTCAAAGACCCATACAACCTGACCTCAAGCACATCCATGTATAGGGCATCCACAATTTCTCTGGGCAACCTGTTACAGTGCCTCACCACCCTTATTGTAACAAATGTCCTCCTCTTGTCCAATCTAAATCTACCTTCCTTCAGTTTAAAACCACTGCTCCTTGTCCTGTCACTACAGACCTTGGCAAGAAGTCTCTCTCCATCTTCCTTATAAGCCCCCTTTACATACTGAAAGGCCACAATAAGGTGTCCCAGAGGCTTCTCTTCTCCAGGCTGAACAACCACAACTCTCCCAATCTTTCTTCATAGGAGAGGTGTTTCAGCTTTCTGATCATTTTTGTGCCCCTCCTCTGGACACACTCCAACAGATCCATGTCCTTCCTGTACTGAGGACTCCAGAGCTGGACACAGTACTCCACGTGGGGTCTCACCTGAGTAAAGTAGAGGTGCAGAATCACCTCCCTCAACCTGCTGGCCACACTTCTTTAGATGCAGCCCAGGATATGGTTGGCTTTCTGGGATGCAAGTGCACATTGCCAGCTCACATTCAAAATGGTTGGAAGAACATATATCATTTGGAAAAGTTTGTGTGGTTTTAAAAACAACATTTATAGAAATACTCTTCTATGAAATGACTGTGTGTTTCCAAATCCTATTTAGGTGCACAAGGAAGGAACTATATTATCCAGTTGCATCTGAAAGAATCACAACATACTCAGAATTAATTTAATTGCTCTAAGTAGCCATTACTGTCCCAGCAGTCAAGTGCACATGTCGATGAACATCTACATACATCTCTGCTAACCTAAGGTTTAATTGCAATACTAGATACTACAGTGAAACAGTCAATATAAGAAATTTACTGTAAAGTTTTATCTTCCAGAGGTTTACAGCTCACTTAAAACAACTTTCTTTGGGTAAGACTTCATGCATAAGTTGTAAGCTCAGAAGCTGTAGCGGACGGAAAGCAGAGAGAAGTTCCTCTGTTAGAGGGAAATAACCCTAGCAATTCTGCTCAGTATCACAAAGAAAGTTACCTAATCCAATTAAAAAGAAATACCAATTTACTCATTAGTACATACCTCTAAGAAGTATACACATATTCTGAGGTGACAATTTCTCACCAATGACCTACACTACAAGCAATGACCAGTTCTGTTGAACATTTCAGCTGAGTCAGCAATGTTCACAGCCTGTAGCATTTCATATTTTCAATATTAAGGCCCATATATGACTCCCAGAATAGCTTTGTTCGTGTACAAACTCTTAATTTGCATGGAAGTCTTCAAGCCCTGTATAATTTTTACTAGAGAGTGAGAGATTAAGCCAGGCAACTATGTGGAACAGGGCAGTGTTTAAAGAACACCACCACCTCATAGCTCTTTAAAAATGAGAAGTGAAGTCTGCTACAGTTAATAGAAATGGTAAAGGGGAAATTTAATCAACATGTAATTAAAGCAGTTGAAGTTCATGCAGGATTAGAGTCAAGAGTCCTGATTTGGCAAAAGCATGTCCTGCAATTTTTCTAATGCCAAGTAATCCAGGTCACACCCACCACACCATTCACCAACAACACAGAATCCCATAATGCTCAGTTCAGTGAAGAATCAGGAAGGCTGGAAAACCAGGTCAAACAGTAGCTTCTTCCCTGCTGAAGCATTCTCCAGGACCCTTCCACCTAGATCTTCGTGCACTCTTGGAAAAGGTCTTGTAGTATCTATTCTCACCAGTTTTGAAAGTAAACTGTGAGTTTCCCACAGATAATGAGATGCTAAATGCTTATGCAGAAATACAACAGTTAAAACATCAGCTTCAGTGCTAACTACAGGCATTGCAAATGCATAAGAAGATACTTATAAAGGACACAGAATTTGGTTTAGTGTTCTAGGGTTTTTTTAAATCAAACAAGCAGGATTGTTGTAACATTGAAGATGGGGACCAATTTATTTATCTCCTGCTTTCTAATCTACCGGAGTCCAACCCTTCTGGTTTGCAGTACACAAAGAACCCTACCACAGGGAAAAAAAACAAAACAAAACACAAAACAAAATCGAAAACTTGGTGCTTTTAAAGTTAATCAGTAAATTCCACAAATACAGGTAACTGAAGAAAAATCAGAAAATCAGTGCCGCTTTGGGAACTTAAGCACTCAAGCCATTACTAATGCAGCTCAATTAATAAACTACTGGCAGAGCTAACAGTCTTCAGGAGCAAAAAGCTCCTGTAGGTCTTCTGGTGTCAATAGGTAAGAAACCAGGACTGCAGGATGCATCATGGAGTATGGACTGTAGGAAGAACCACCAAATGGTGTCACAACTGTGATTCAGTCAAAGGCACAGTGATTCCGTGCTTTGATTCTTTTTAAACAGACAGGGAGGAGGAAAATTTATTGTTGTATCTGTGCTCTCATTTCCACCCCCTAACCTATCATATGAGCCACTCTTCTGCTTTGTTTATTGTACAGTAGTGCAGTACAAAAAGATAATTTAGCAGGAACATCCAACTAATAGATTTAGGTGGTACATACTGGCACAAAAGCTTTCGGAATACTGTTACATCAATTAATTAAATCTGCTGCTAATGTAAGCCTTCAAGAAATAGACACTAACTTCAGGCAATGCAGCTTGTCTGAAAAGATTCACAAAAAAAAAGATGGAGGAAACCAGATGTCTCAAAGATGACTGAAGCTAGACCAAAGAAACCACTGGCAGTTGTGCAGGAAAGAGTGGTGGCTGGCACCTAGGGCTGCAATAAGTGACTTACCAAATGAATGCCTACATGTTCCTGAAACTTCCAGAGAAGCTGCTGAGGCAATTTTTATGCTCAAGGAGGAGCCACATGTTCCAAAACGGCCAAGAAGAAACAGTCACTAACCAAAACGAAGATCCGAAGGGCACTATTGACTAAAAACTCTCCCAGAATTGCTCAGTGGATACCAGAAAACACATTCCCCAGGCAAAGACAAAAAAAATTCTCAGCCTTCCCCAGACTCCCTCTGACTTTTGCCCTGTTGCTCTACAGCTCTGATCAGATCACAAGTGACTAATTACATGGCTCCAAGAAAATTAATGATGGACACTGGCTCACAGGTACAGTTCTCAACCATGGTCCCAGATGGGTGTTCATTCTGCTCTTATGAGTAAACTGAAAATTGCCTTCACCAGGATCGTCTTTAATCCCAAAAAGCAGCTCTTGAAATGTTCTAACACCAAAAAGTTAGCCAAGATGCTCAAATAAGATAATTTGTATTAAAATATTTCTAAAGATATTAATTCACATTTCTAAGAAAGGAAGAAGTGAAACCAAAGAATAAGGAAAATTTACCTCAGAAGCTTAAGAAGCAGCAAGTCAATGTCTCAGTGGAAACTAATTCAAAGGATATTGGCATGTGTGAGCACTGGCAGTTATTACAGGAGTCTACATATCAAATGCACAGAAGCAATCTACTCAATTGGAAAGAAAGCAGACAAAAAAGGGAGAGAAACAAAAAACTGAGAATTTAGCATGGGACCACTAAACCAAAACTGAAGAAGAAACTTGGGAAAAGAAGAAAACAAACAAACAAACCACAACCAAAAAAAAACCAAATGAAGATATGAGACGGTAACTAAGGATAAATACAAAGTGACAGCACAACTGTCATAATTCTAGAAGTCAATGGGCTGAAATCAAAGGCTGAGATAGTACTACTTCTATGAAAAAAAATCTCATGGTCAGACTCCATCTTTGCCTCTCTTCTCTGAACATCAAAATAAATAAAACCCACTGAAAATGGACAGACTGAATGTACAAGAAACAATGGCTTGTACATAAGGAAAGATTTCTTGAGAATGTGAAGTTGCCTTATGACACAGAGCAGAGTGGTTTTGTTATTACACAAGGCTACACATCCAGTGAGGTTACAACCTTTTGAAAATATTTTGGCTCAAACAGCCATATTATTCAGAGAAATTAGTGCTTGACAACACTTCACTTGTGCTGAACATGCTCCCACCCTTTGTCATCTCTGGGCTGAGGTAAGCTGTGGGTGCTGTGGAGGGAGGTGGGCTCTCCCTGCTGCTCCCAGTGTCCCCTTGCTGGCATACAGGATTGTGTGGAGAAAGGTGAGACCAAGATCAAACACAGAGAGTGGACAAGCAAAGAGAGCAGGACAAGACTACATCGGTGCTGAGCTGTGTATAAAAGAAAGCAAATAGAAATTTACTCAAAATGTCACTTCCATGCTGTTAAATCTTGCAAAGTGTACAGACCAGGATTTTCTGGACTGTATATGTAGTTAGCTACTGGGGTAAAGACAGCACTTTTTTCCATCCATTCATTGTGCCCATACCTGGGAGTTTCACTGGAAGGACTGGCATGAAGATAAGTTTACAGAGTGCAGGGCATCATATAACTCAAAATGGTCCAGGAAGAAGAAAATTTTCAGTACCACATGATACCTAGTCCCACTGCTTACCTAGAGTGGAGGCTTGCACGCATTTCTCCTAACCTGCATCCTTTTGTTCCTGCATGTGCTGTTAGAGGTGCACCTCTGAGCAACGTGCTGCAACGGTGAGAGCTGCCAGCAAGGGGATGCTAATGCTGCTGAGGAAGCATACGGCACTCATGACTTTAGACAGTACTTACAATGATACAAGACTGGTTGCACGCTTGTGCCAATACGAACTCTTGTCACCATCTGCTTCAGAGAGCAGGAAGAGGAGGTACCTCTAGTTTGATAGTTTTTTCCATTCATGGATGGGAATAGAAAGCTATCTGGGCCTGCCCACTCACAGCAGCTAACCTCAGTAATCTCATTTTACAGGAGAAAAATAAAACCTGAAATAAAAAGCTGAAGGTGAAGTAATATGCACTGCTGACAAAAGAAATCCACTTGATCTAGGGTGTGCTTCTGGGCTCCTGAAGAGATACTTCTTCCTTCTCTGCCCTAAAGGCTTGCTTCTGAGCCATGTATGCCTTGCTGAGAACTTGGGCTTTAAAAACTGTTTCTGAGGATTTTGGAAGTGAACCACTGTCTGCAGTGGCACAGTGATTGTGCACACACACAGGGCTACTTACCAAGCTCTGCTAATAAGAAGGCTTTCAAACAGACACCCTGTGGAGTAGATTGTCCTTTGCTTTCACACCAGCAACAGATCTTCTGCACATTCAGCACCATATCCCCCAAAAGTGAGAAAGTCAAAGTAGCAGGTGGAAAAAAAGCCTCTTCTGAAAGTACCTTCCCTCAAAGATAACATTTCCACTATTTCAGTTGCATGCCTGGTCTCATCGAGGCCAGCCTCATGATACGCACAGCTTGAGGAGAACACACTGGTGGGCTGGGCCACACAGGAAGCAGAAGCTTTGATGGTGACAACTTTGACTCTGCAAAGCCCATGCTGGGTATCAGTGCACGGCTGGACTCATACACTGTGTACAGCTGAAACAGTCAGTGACAAATGAAGAAAGACACTTCATGTGTGTATGGTGTACAACACACACAAGCTCCTGGCCTATAGTGTTTCTTTTTGCATCTGTTTAACCTTGATCTGTCTAGGTTTGCTCAATTAATTTGAGGATTCTGTTCACAGCTGAAAACAACACAAATGAACAATCTCTTGAGCTGCAGCTGCTCACCATCACGTGAACTGAGTTTAGGAATGTCATTTAGTCAGAGCTTAACACTTACAGGGTGATGCAGGAAAATGTGTAACTGAAGGACTTCAAGATGTTATTGTGTCACAGGAGAGCTTTATTTCTGTCTTTAAAACTCCCAATCACAAAAGCTTCAGTGTTCAGCCAACACTCACCCTGTTTTTTCTTTGCCTTATCATTCCATCCCAATGTAAAAAGCATCAGTCAGCTACTTCTTTGCCAATAATTTGGCAAATGTTCTCTAATATCTAAGCCAAAAGGGTAAATGCAAACAAATATTGGTTTCTGTTCTGTAAATAAAGCCATGCAGTTCTTTGAACTAAAGAAACCAAAGCAGTAGCACAATGGCTTTTATGTGACAGAGTAGTACTTTAGACAAACTACATCCTTCATTTCTTTGACTGTACTTGATAAGACCATTCTGGGATCTTTACCAAAAAAATAATTAAAAAAAAAATTTAATTTAATGTTCTTTAATTTAGTATTGTTGTCATACATATTTTTCTTCAGGAAAAAATAAAAGGCCTTGAACATAAAAATACACTCACAGGGGGAGATGGAGATGAAACAAAAAAGCACATGGAAGAGGTCAGAATTTTTTTAAGCTATAAATAAACAGCAAGTTCAGATCAAATTAATAGCATATGAACTATAAGCACTGAACCCTAGAGATGCAAGTTCCTGCCCAAAACTAGCAGACAGACTAAAAAACATTCTAAGAATAGATTTCTTTATGTCTTACACAAACAAATACCAATTTGTAACATTTATAACTCACATTCAACAACATAACCTTCTAGTCCTCTGCAACAGGACCTTTCCCAGGACTAAAACCTTTACTATTATTTGATCATCCAACTGAACTGAGGTGAATTAGTAAGACAGAAATCATAATTAAAAACATGCCTGATAAGTACTTTATTTTCCCTTGGTAACAGAAACATACTGCTGATAGCACATTTTAGTATGATTGTTCTTTTCACAGAATGTTTTAAAATAATTGGGAAAAAAAAAAAAAAAAGAAAGAAGATTTTCTCCCCAAGACATTCAAAACACTGGTCACATAAATCACAAAATAGGGCAATGAAGCATGATCAATATTTGTGCAATCCATTTATAAGCACAGATATCTGTCTTTTGTTATATCAATGTGCTATCCAAAATGCATACTGTTTCTAGGACATTATATCACTATAATGCTCATTTAGAAATAAAGTACAAGTTAAAGCCTGATGTATTTGAAAACATGCTTTCAAATTCAACTTCTACAATATTCGCTTCCAGCTGGGAACAGAACTTATACACAAGTCAATTTATCTTACCTAGATTTTATATGACTAACAATTATATTTATTTCTCTTTTCAAAAAACATGTACTTTTTAATATTTAGCTACATTCATTATGCATGGATACATTTCTTAAATGCCTTATATATGATGAAACACACACATAGCATCAGAGGAAAAATAAGAATTTCTGGTGGAAAAAATGCCTATCAGATTTCAATTTTTTTAAACATTCATTATAACAAAATACTGAAAGTGTGAAAAGAAATAGATTTTCCTACCAGAAATTTTATCTTGACCAATTTGGCTCCCACATATTCCTGTGTTCCACTGAATCAATTTCACACTTACTCACCACCCTGTCTCTGTGATGTGGTTTATTCATTGGTTTGATATTGCCATAGCAACTCTGCAGCGTGGTAACATGTTAGCCAAGCAATGCTGCTCACCTCCCAGGATATGGTGAACAGCTGCCTGGTACATATAGCACAATATTTTAATGTATATTGATCTCTGTTTCCCACTATTAAGCTACTGGTTTAACATCAACATTTTTTAACTCCATATTTAACAATCTTTCATCATGACCTTCACAGTATTTAATTTGTAGTGGTCTTATCTTAATTATAAAAATTAGCTACTACCTTAAATTTAAAATGAAGATATATTCTGACTAGAAATTCCAACTAATGCTTTTGGACATTTTTTAACAACCAGAAAAACAAGCAGCACTACTCCTACCCCAAAAATATAGGGCTTCTCCTGCATTTTTGCCCCATGCAAGCAAACACGTAGAAATCAAAGATCAGACTGTGCTAGCATGGGAGTGCACACATACACAATTTAAGAAGCTTTCTCATTGGACTATGTGGCCTGGAGGGAGTGAAGCCCCCCTCCTCCTGACCATGCCTCCCCAGGAACCCACCAGCAAACTGGCTAGTGGCTGCTACAGGAGAGGGATGTTGCTTTGTTCCTGGAAGGGATGCAGCAATGGCTGAGCCTGTCGATGGCAGGGAGGGATGCTCCAGCAGCTGCTGCTTCCACAACCTCCCCACAAACAGCGGGGGCTCACAGTGCACTCTGAATTACTAACTGGAGGCAGTATGTCCCCTCCTTTTGTACCAAAAAAAACCTGGAACAAAATAACATGTCAGAACAAAAGTGGGATCTCTGCTGCAGCAAGGAATAGAGGCTTTAAAGTTACAAAGTCTATCACATCAGGGAAATGCAAATCAGGGAATCCCCAAACACAGATTTGGATCCTAACAAGGAGACTAGGCAATCATCCAGGGCAATAGTATGAGTGGGAGCTGAAACTGCCTCATTCACCAAGCCTTTAGCTTCCCAAGTTGGCAACTGTTTCACAACTGTGCTTACTCACAGTGGAAACACCCTTATGTTTGAACTAGGCTGTACCAAAGCTTGACCTAAATGGGTTTTAAGAAAAGCAGTTTATTTGCCCTCAGACACTCTTGGACAAGTCCCATAAACCACAGAGGATCTGACCACTCGCAGTACAGAAAAACAGAATGGAGATCAGCGCTGGATACCTTAGGACTGAACACATCTCTGAATGCAGTAATGTACCAGGACACATCCTTCTACCTACCTAAAAACATTACCACTCTTTCAGACCACACTGTGCTTAAGCTCAAAGGTTAAATACTGTTGTTTGCCTCCGGCTAAGTACAAAACACATCTGTGAGACAGTATGAGCTTCACAGTCAAAATTCAAATTAATGCCACATTGCTGTAACACGCTAAGGTTTGTGATCTGAGATGTACCACAAAAACATCTCTGCACAGACTAGCAACCAAGGGCTTTAATTTTCCCAGCAGAGCTGAAACCAGTATTTTGGTGTGGGATTTCTTTAGAGTATATCAAGGAAAAGATGTGGAGCAGAGATGAGATGGAGAGAAGTATTTTTGAGTAAAAGTTGTTTCAGTTCCTCACCATGATCTCTAACAAGCGAACACAAGAGTTATGAAACTGCCATAAGGTGAATTCCATTGTGCTTCAGCACAGCAACAGCATCATTAATTATGCAAAATGGGCAAAGGGATTTCTATTACCATTTCCTATAACTTGGCATGAATTTGTTCTCAACCAAAAAAAAGTTATCCCAAATTCCAGAAGATAAAAGTATTCTACGCTCACTAATGATTCTACAATAGTTGTTTCCACCAAGAGCTGCTTTTTGCAAGGGGGGCAGAGAAATCAGAGGAGATGGGGGGGAATGAGAAAGAAGAACACAATGAATTTATATCTTATGTAGACACTATCAGGAAAATATGACTTTTTGCTTATGGACAACTCTTACAGTAGTGTTAACACCAAGGCAACTGCCCTCTTCTAGCAAAATTTATGATGGCTCTATGTTTCTAGGCAATTTGCAGTATTAGTTTCTTAATATATTCAGTTTTCTCTGACAAATAAGGAGTTCTAAAAAGAAGTTAAAAGAGAAATTACTTTCTGCCTAATGTAAGAGGTTATTTCATCTGAGTACACACTCAATTTATAGTGACCTTTGCTGGAACTCTTACGGTAGGTACACTGCAAAGGCATCTAAAACAAAATTAAATGTTAGCAACTGGTCTGCTGTCTGCCATTCCCTTCATCCTCTCAGTAAAGAATTTGAATCTTCAGAGCCCAATGCAATCATCTGCTTTCATCTGAAGGACTTCAAGCAGGGGACAGATGGGTGCTATCTGTGTATACACAGACTATGAACTCATGGCCAAAAATGGGGCATGAATACATGAAGATACACAGCATCATTCCCATAGGCATGTGTCCCATGGACACATTTTGGAAAACAAGAACTAGCGCAGCAGTGGTACTTTTCCCACATGAATACTCGACCTTTAAATAATCCAAAAACTTTGAACCTTCAAATAAAATATAATCCAACCCAACAATAACCAAATCTAAATGTTACTAGAAGCCTAACCTAAATCTACATGAAGATTCAGAAAGGAAACTAAAATGCCACCCTCGCTTCCCTTTTGCTCCCCAGGTCTCAGCAACTGCACAAACCAAATTCCTGAGGAAATAAAAAGTAAGAATTACTTTACTGCTAAGTATTATTCTGAAAGCTAAACAAGGAAAATGGCACTGAACATGATACTGTAATTTCCTTACGAGTCTGAAGCAGTCCTCCATTTCAGCAGTATGGAAATTGAGGCAAAAAGTTCTTGGTAAACATCAAAGTTGCAGTCACATGAACTAAGGTCCAACTTCAGTTTGCATAAAGTCCCACTAGCTTTGACACTCTCTCTAGCTCTTTCATCCTTAGATTCGCAGTCTCTATATTCTCTTTTGTGAACACCTGCTTCTCATTCCTTCTGTGCTACCAACTTAATTGCTTATGCAGGTCTTACACTGTAAGACTGTGGTGTGTTGACATTGGCTGGACATCAGGTGCCCAACAAAGCTGCTCTATCACTCCCCCTCCTCAGCTGGTCAGGGAGAGAAAAATATAATGAGAGGATCATGGTCAGGATAAGGACAGGGAGGTCACTCAGCAATTACTGTCATGGGCAAAACAGACTTAGCTCAGGGAATTAGTTTTATCTATTGCCAATCAAATCAGAGTAGGGTAATGAGAAAATCAAATCTTAAAACATCATTCTGCCACTCCTCCCTTCTTCCCAGCCTCAACTTCACTCCCGATTTTTCTACTTCCTCACCACCAGCACCACATGGGGACAGGTAATGGAGGCTGCAGCCAGTTCATCACACCTTGTCTCTGTCAGTCCTTTCTCCTCATGCTCTCCTCCTGCTCCAGTGTGGGGTACCCCCCAGGGGAGACAGTCCTTAATGAATTTCTCCAATATGAGTCCTTCTCACAGAACGTAGGTCTCCGCAAAGGTCTTCACAAACTGTCCCAGCACGGGCCCCTTCCATGAGGTGCAGATCTTCAGAAACAGAGTGCTCCAGCATGGGGATCCATGGGATCACAGGTCCTGCCAGCAAACCTCCTCCAGCATGGGCTCCTCTCTCCATGAGTCCTGCCAGAATCCTGCTCCAGTGCAGGCTTCCCACAGGGTCACAGCATCCTTCAGGCATCCACCTACTCCAGCATGGAGACCTCCACAGGCTACAGGTGGACATCTGCTCCACTGTTAACCTTCATGGACTGCAGGGGGACGACTTCCCTCACCATGATTTTTACCACAGGCTGCAGAGGAATCTCTGCTCCATCTCCTGGAGCGCACACACACTCCCCCCTCCTTCTTCACTCACCACGGTGTCTGCAGGCCTGTTTCTCTCACATATTCTCACTCCTCTCTCTGGCTACTGTTCCACAGCAGGTTTGGTTTTTTCCCTCTTCTAAAATATGTTATCACAGAGGTGCTACCACCATTGCTGATGAGCTTGGCCTTGGCCATTGGTGGTTCCATGTTGGAGCTGGTTGGTATTGGCTGTATTGTCTAGCAGCCTCTCGCAGAAGGCACCCCTGTAGCCCCCTGCTACCAAGACCTTGTCACAAACTCAATGCAACTGCTAGAATAAAAGCAACATTTTAGTTACTTATTAGACTATAACACTTATTTCAAGTCACAGAGACAACACACAGAGTCACTGAATTGCAACAGCATAGCCCTGCTTTTGCTAAAGGTCAGATGTCACTTTTGGGGAACTATCATGTGCTCCTCTCCAGACTTGGCATTTCCCAGGGCCAGAAACCCACCAATACAACAGGTACTTCACAGACCTTAGTGTCAAGGCCTACACAGTAACAATAGAACTGTTTGACAGCTTTGAGGTTCATGCGGTGCTAGGAATCATTTTTCTTTATCTCCATCCTTTGAGCAAGGCCACATCTCAAAAAGCATTTTATATCCAGTCATATTGAGAAAAGAAGGCTGAGGGGAGGCCTTATTGTCCTCTACAACTACCTGAAGGGAAGCTGTAGCAAGGAGGGAGTTGAGCTGTTCTCCCTGGTGACAAGTGACAGAACAAGAGGAAGTGGCTGAAGTTGAACCAGGGGAGGTTCAGGCTGGATCTTAGGAAGCATTTCTTTACAGAAAGGGTTGTCAGGCATTGGAATGGCCTGCCCTGGGAGGTGGTGGAGTCACCATCCCTGGAAGTGTTTAAGAGGCAGTTAGATGTTGTGCTTAGGGACATGGTTTAGTGGGTTTTGATAGGGCTAGGAATAAGGCTGGACTTGATGATCTTGAAGGTCTCTTCCAGATGAAAGTATTCTATGATTCTATGATTCTATGACTTGGCATGGCTGACTGGGACTGACTTCCATATAGCCGACATTGTTCATATAAAGCGTGAGTGGGCACAGCATTAAAAGGACGAAGGTGAAAGCAAATCTAGATCTGACCATCACCATTCTAGGGCTGATGCCTGGGTGACCATTAGGTTGCCTCATCCATTAGGACTTTTACAGCAAAGAAGAATGCGTACTTAAGCATACTTAAAACACTGGTGGTTACAGACTGAAATCCTTGCAGAAGCTAGGAAGCAGATATAATTTCTGCATATGGTACTGGATATGAAGGATGAATTTGACAAAAAGATGGTGCTTTATCATCACAAGAGGGAAGAAGGTAAAAAGTGAGGCAGTCATGCTCATCAGGAATAACATGTGAAACACTGTGCCTGATTGTTTGCTTGTTGGGCGTTTGTTTTTTTTTTTAATAATAAACTAAGAGCAGCAGCCAAATAAAAAGACATTTAATGAGATTATGAAGACAGAATGTTTTAGAAAGTGGCTACAGATCTGCAGGTATTCTGTTATGTCAAACACCAGTTTGAATCCAGGTAAATTGTGGAGTTGTCTGCAGTATAATACCAGAAATATCAAACTAGAAAATTGTGATCTCATGTTGCCGGTGTACAGGGAACAGAATTAATTCTAATGAACAACAGATGTATCCCTTGTATGCAACCCAGGGAACATAAGACCTCCTGTAATTCATAATTTCCCCCCATTTGTAAACTTGTTTCTATAGTTTTGCAATCACAGCTGGTTTTTAAAGCAGCATGCTCTGTGGATTTGATCACAATATACCTTCTTCTGTGGAAGGCAGGAGAACAGGCAATGCTGTTCTTGTTCAGCAGTTCAACATAAGAAATACATGAAAAACAATATAGCAAGAAGACGAAGCATGTTTGATATAGACTTCCATATGGATCCTCTGAGACTCCTGATATACAGATCTGGTCACTGAAAACAAGACAGTGTCTTGTTCAATGACTGAGGATATATGATGTGGTTAAACCATTGTGCAAGTATCCATTGGTATGATGTCCAAAATGGTTTCTATCACATGAAGCTAAGCAAGCGTCTTCACATCTTAGAGAGGACGTAGAAGGATTCCATTTGGGGAAGAAGATGGCAGCTATTAAAAAACATGCAGAAGGAAGGATGAAAACCATTCTATGATTCTATGGTTCTATATCGGACAAAGGAATAAAAGGAATACAGGTTTTAGGTGTTGATTACACAAGATAAAAAAGAATATAGTAATTCACAGGAACTAACAGTGCTCAGCACAAGATCTTCGTTGATAGGATCCTCTATTGAAGAAAATGTGGTTGTCCCAACCCACTCAGAAGTATAAGGCTGAAGAAAAATTATGGGAGGAATTCCTCAGGGTAGACCAAATAATCACTTCTTCACTATCCTCTTGGATGAACAATCATAAAAAGTGGGAGCAAGCTGTCCATATTTATTGACACAAATGCGTGGAATAAATGTCAGAGAGAAAGCTTACATGATAGTTTACAGAATAAATCAGAAGGATTCCTAGGAAAGAAATGAAACGAATTTTAACTGGAAAAGTGCAAGACCATGCACACAATACCTACTCAAACCCAGATGCTATTAGTTATATAGCAAGGAGTCAGACCTGTTAGCAACAGTCACGATTTAATACTTCTTCGGCAGAGGGGAAAATGTAGGAGAGAGGGTAGTATAGAAAGCCTCTAAGTTGCTGTTATGATGTAGCCAAGAAAAAAAGACAAACATTATCTAGATGTTAGGTTATGTGTCTCCAGTAGAGATGGTAATTATGAATGTTGTTGAACAGATACTTATATGATAAAGAACCTATATTTAAATGAGGTGAATTCAAGTTTTAGTAGATACAGAAAAGGTTTTTTACAGTGATCAGGGGAAAGGACAGTCTATATTGCAAGAGGAAACAAAGAACTCTGTTTGTTTAGCCAAAGAAAACAAAGGTTGAGAGAGAGAATTATTGTGCTCTACAGATATGTCAAGAGAATAAGCATCAGAGAAGAGGAAAGGTATTTAACTAAAGAACATTATTGACATAAGAATAAAAGACTGTAAACTAGCTAGGAATACACTTAGACTAGAAATTAGAAAACACTTGCAAAAATCAGAGCTGTAGGTCTTGGGAACAGTCATCCAAAGGACTGTGTGGGCAAAAAATCCCAATCACTTTCCAAATAGAAAGAGATCAGTTCGTGAAATAAAATCTGCAACACGGTCAACTGTGAGAACAGGGAATTGAATTTGATGGTTCTAAAGGTATCTTTGTATCTAGTGCTTAAAGATGTTTGCCCTGTGTTAATATATAACCCTATGGCCAAGTTATTTGCTTGATAAATGGAGATAACAATATTAACTTATGCCACATGATTATTTTGAATCGTGTCCAGAACACCAAATATAGAAATTTGTAAGCATTAGTATTGAATTAGTTAGGAGATTCCAGAGATGCACCAAGTGTTCAGGGAAAGAATAAGAGTTATGGTGTATATAGAAACAATATATATATTTGTATTCACATATCATACATAAACTATACTTTATTTACCTACAGCTTTAATATGCTTTACATTTGATATACATAAAGTTTTTGTGTGTAAACTACAGAAGTTATGATGTAAATATATAATTGATTATAGTAGCTGCTTTTAAACTACTGTTTCCGTTATGCCCCACAAATACTTATCCTATCTACAGTTTGCAGAATCCATGAAAATCTGTTGCAATGCTTTGTTCACACCTACAGTGCTCTCTTAAAAATGTGTTTAGCACTAAAAGTCACTACAGTAAAAAGAAAGGTTGCCAGGCTCACGTCCCTCAACATTTGATGTCTTCAATATCATATTGTTCAGGACACAAAGCTTGCAGGTGTAGATACAAAAAACCAAATCCAAAGCAAAAGGGAGCTACCTTCACATTCAATTTTATTCTGAGCTAATAAAGTTTGCCTCTAACCCTTCATAATAGTCATGTGTAAGTAGAGACTAGCTGATATTGGCCAGAAAGCACAGACTTTGGCCATTTACCACAAATCTATGCTTCTATGACCGCATTATTTATGAAAATATTAATTATAAATTAGAAACCTTCTGAGTGTGGACAGAGAGCTGTGAGAAACAGAGAAATGCCCGAAGGAGGAATGTGATCAGTCTGAGAGCACTCCTTGCTACAGAGCATGGCTCAGTGCTGAAAGGTGTATGTCCGTGATTGGTCTCGGTTCAGACCTGCAGGCTTTGCTCTGTCACCGAAGAGAAAGGAGCTTATCAGTTTCCTGTTGCTCCCAGGTATGTTTCCTCCTGGCAGGGGGGTTATGCATCAAACCTTCTCTGCATTCTCCTCTGACAGCTCTCCGTTTTGTTTCCAACGTCTCTATTAGCGACAGGATTTTTTCCCTGCACAGTTTTAGTTTCAACAGGTGCCAGGATTTGAACTGGTCAAAGTACAAAGATGCATTCATTCCTAAATTGTCACTATCACAGCCATAACTATCAAAGTGTTGCCATGCCACTTCCTAGGTCAATTTATGGCATAAATACCCTGTCAAAGGCACAATGATTTATTCATTCCCCTCAAAGATAAGTATCATATGGTGGGACTCATTATATGATTGATTTCAGCTTATTTGAATGATTGCATTGCTGATGGTGGACGCAAAGGGAGGCATCAGAGTTCTGGGAATTAGACACATAACACCAGTGTGTTTTTCATGGGAGCACTTTCACTCACACACTAAATCTCAGGCTTCAGCTGGGTAATTCATGTCTGCACCAGTAAGGTTGCCAGAGTCCCTTTAAAAAAAAAAAAACACAAACAAAATTTCTAAGCCAGTTTTGCTTAAAACCCACAAGAGACTTGTAAGGATCCTTGGAAATTTGTGCCTGTCACTCATGATCTCACTGATGGCATTTTCACTAAGTGCCTGCCTTAGTGAGATAGCAAACCTCAGGGAAGAGAGCAGTCTGGGAGGAGCAAAACTTGCGTGGCTTTTCTGTCTGCTGTCAGATTGCAGGTCTTTGCTGATGTCAGGTGGAAAAGTGAGCGGATGATATTGGCTCTGCTGAGCAATCACAGTGCCCCTCTGCGGTTCCACACACGAGCAGTTATTTCAGTGTGGGTGGAGCCTTGTAGAGATGTAAATGGAGTTAAATTTGGGATTGAAATGGGAAGATTTGTTGTTTGGAGACAAGTGGAAACTTTGTCATATAAAATACACAATGCTCTGAAAGGTGTACCTATATGGCACATGTGTCTTTACAGTGTAAATGTCAGGGTTTGGTTTCCCTACAGTAATGAGTGATGTTTTGAAAAACCTGTTTTAATGACTGTAGTCATTACTGTAGGAGAAAGATAAGAACAGAGTTATTATGGTGGACATATGAATTGACTGATTAAATAAAGTCCAGTTTCCTGCACACCACTTCAGCACTTCACAACATCAAGCTGTTTAGAGAGTAGCTTCTTCTTAAATGCTGAGAGTGCATCTACATTTAAGTTCAGAGCAGTACTGTGTTGCTGAAGTAAATCTCCAAGTTACCTCCACTTGCACTTTGTTTTGCATTGTGAAGCAGTGTCAGAGTAAATGAACCAGATTCCTTTCAAATGAAACTAAACTGGAAGATCAGTTCCAGATGTGCACCTACTAATTTCTAGCTGCAAATAGGCAGAAGACAGCTAGCCTGAAATGACCTCCCCCACCTCCCCAAAAAACCTTCCTACTCTGAAAGGTGCACCTTGAGAACACCAGGTTCTCAGCACTAATTGCTTTGCTCTATGTAGGTTCACTCTCACTCATCCATGCTGCTTGCTGATAGGGACAAGACCTATATGAGGCCTGTTCTGTGGACAGCACGGTCGAAAAGACTGGTGTGACTAAAAGGCCCTGCAGTCCAATACTATGTGAGAATTGCATGCAGCATTTTCTTATCTTTTCACAGAAATGCCATGATTGCCATAATTGAAGTTTTGGTTAGGTATATTTACTGACCTATTCTTAGAGCTGGAGTTAAAGTGAGGTTTAAATACAAATATTGATACCAGCTATCCCAACGTCCTTTCTGCCTTCATGAAAAATCCTTGCAAAATTTGGTGTTTTTTAATGCTGCTTCCCAGTTTTAAGAATCAGTAAAATCAACAGAACTGAATTTCAGTTAAAAAATTCCCTTTTAAAACTTTGCTTGTGCACAGAAAAAAAATCAAAACGTAAACTCTAAAGAACCAATAGCAAATTAATTGTTGCCTTTATATTTTCTTTTCTGTTTTGTGTTCTGGACCTGTTTTCTTAACATTTCAGGATTACAATACTGAAAAATAAATTTATATAATTTAAAAACTCACAAGCAGTTTCTCTTTCACTGCAGCCTCTTCTCAGTCCCCCGCACAAAGGCACTGTTCTGTTCGTACTTACACCAACATTTAGGTTGATTCCCTGGAAATAACCAGGTCCAGCTAGTATGAAGTATTTTGCAAAATCACATTTTCTCAAGTTTAAAGGGATACCTACTTAAGAATGGTGACTTGCAAAGCCATTTCCTGGATCTGACATAAAGACACTATGCTGCTTATGTATGCAGCAGGTAACAAGTTGCTTTATACTTGCACCTTTCTGGACCTTCTGATGACATTGGTTTATTTTCATCCCTTTCCCCCCAGAGCAATGGTAAAATACAGCTTTAACTCATAGATAGACATATGAAGGATTGATGTGTTTTACCTCATGGACCATACAGAAATATTGATGTGGTTTTATCTGTTCTATCTTGAACCAGTTATTATAGCTCCAGAGAACCCTGATATTAAGCTGCTCTTTGAGTCTTATCCAGGCATAATGTGCTGTTCAATTGAAAGGCTGGCACTGTGAAGAAGATGCAGAGGGTGTAATCACAGCCATTACAGAGAGCCATCAGTGGAGTCAAACCTACACTTTCCACAGTCAGCAGTAGGCAGCTAGATGAAAAGGAACTATTAGAAACCAAACCTAGCACTCAATGTGTAATAAATGGCCAAGAGAAAGTCTATTAGGGAACTGTTTCCAGAAAAAGACAAAATGGTGTCATATAGAAAAAGAAAAGATTTAGTGCTAGTTTAAAAAGGTCACCTTTTCAGGATAAACTGTCAACATTGATATTGGAAAGCTGCCACCTTTACCATCACCACTCATATCTTCAAATTCTGCCCTCCAGCCTTTGTAAGAGGGCAGAGTTTATCAAAGGGATGTCTTCATAATCTTCCCTTCTCCCTGCTTGCCTCTTTTTAAAAAAATTTTCTTTTTTGGAGGTGGATTATCCTTAGGGTCATTTTTAGGTCATTTGTATTCAGTGATGAAAAGGAATTGAAGCATTCTAAGTATTTTTGATGCTCCCAGTGGACTCTTTCTCTCTCTTTCCTCCTCCCTGCCAACAGTGCTTAGGGAAAGTGCAGTTCTTCCCTCATTCTCAGCATGGGGAAACATCAGTGACTTCCTGAGAAGAGTCTCCATGGGGAACAGGGGAGGTCAAGAGCAGTGTTAATAGTCACCTGTGAAAAAGAGCAGCAATAGCCAGTGAGGCCAAGCATCTTTGAAAGTCGTTGTTTCTGAGAAGTTTGTATTCATTCACGTCTTTAATGTGAGAACCAGTCCTCCACAAATCGTGGAATCACAGGGCTGGGAAGTGTCTCATCAGATATTTAGCCCAACTGTCTGTGTGAGGCATACTTTATGTTAAACTGAGAAGCACTTTATTTAATGTGTTCTTTGATGTTGAGGTCTCTGTGAGCTCTACAGGGCACTGAATTTATTATGGTCCTCCCTGTAAAGGGATTTCTGACGTTTTTAAACATTTGTTGGAAGTAAACAAAACATCTTCAGAGGTGACAAACCCTTAGAGAAGATCCTCAGGCCAGATCCTAAGTATCTGGTTCCTTATGAAGTTTTAGGGTGGGATAAAGAAAAGAATAGAAAAGGGACAAGATGGAAGGTGTTGAGGGAAAGAAAAACCTGCTTTTGTGATCCTGGAGCAGCACTAACAAAGCAGGTACTGCCTGAGTCCCTTTTTGCTAATGTATCATCACCATCAGCCCATACATGGTACTATATGAGGCTTACAAATTATTATTTTTTTATTTTTAATGATTCTCCCATCTCCTTTCTTTCTTTCTTCCTTTCTTTCTTTCTTCCTTTCTTCCTTCCTTCCTTTCTTTCTTTCTTTCTTTCTTTCTTTCTTTCTTTCTTTCTTTCTTTCTTTCTTTCTTTCTTTC
>WUAM01000431.1:124802776-124848109 GCA_024336885.1 Actenoides hombroni | reverse complement strand
TGGGACTGCCCCGGTGCCTGCTCCACAGCATCAGTGGTGACGGTGATGGAATTACCATCAGTGGGGTTGGGTTCCATACTGGTTTTGTATATATTTGTATATGTTCCATTATTATTATTATTAATTTCATCTTCATTAAAGCTGTTCTAGTTTCTTTTTCTAATCGCTCAGTCTCTCTCCCTTATTCCCTTTCTCCTTCCCTTTGGGGAGGGCGGGGGTTAACAGAGAGCGTCTGTTATAGGTCTAAGGGGTCGCCCTGACCCTAAACTGTGACAGACTACTAAAAAGTCTGAAGAGACAAAGAATATGAGGCACCTGTCTGGTGCCTTTCCTTAGCAGAAAGCAGGATAAACAAAGTGCTCCGTTAGGTGCTTGACTTTGAGGTACAAGTGGTGGAAAAGCTATTTAAGCACACATCAACAGCAAGGACTTCCTTCACAGAAGAAAGTGTGAAGAAGAAATCCAAGCTATCAAAGGGTACCGTGTCCTCAAGAGAGGAGTAACAGTGCTGCTTGTAGACCTTTGTTTCTCAGGCACCAACTGAAAGGCTCCAGAATTGAGCTAAGAAACAAGTTCAGCACAGGTACGATGCTTGCTCTGTAAGCCTTCCTCATCTGCATTCACCTGTCCTTTCTGGATGCATGAATCAAATTCAAGGCACTTTGATAATAAGGATGTCTTGAACAAGGAATGTTAATATAAAGGAAAACTTTGAATACGAGTAAACACATTACGCTATTATTTTATAACCAAGAATAGACAAGTACTGTTAATAGATTTGTCATGGAAAAGACAAATGTATTTGTCAAGAAGCTACTGTAGAACTCACAGCAAGATGACATTACTGTAATTGTTGCACAGTAGTTGGAGAAATGGCCAATTCCAAGTTCACTCAAGATTACCATGAATATATATGAAAGCAGACTTATTTAATTGAAAATGCTTGAAAGAGTGGAACAAAACTGCTTTTAAGAAACATGAAGACACTGATGAGTTTTTTGATAATCATTTATTCCCTTGAGCATAAATTAACTATGTTACATGACCTCTTGGAATAAGATATGTCTGCAAACCATTTGTTAGTAGGTTATTATGCTGATCAAATGGAAATGCTGTGGATATGTTTGTGCATTTCCATTCATTACTCTTTAGACATCAGTCTATTCTGGTAGCGCTGAAATCAGTAGGAGCTTTACCATTGACTTTATAGAATTTCCTCGGGCTAAGAGCATATGAACTTCAGCCTAGCAAGAGGCTCTATATAACTCTGAACACACAGTAACACCTTCACTGAAAGATGGCCTTTTTTAATTCGGTTAGAGAAGAATGTAATGCTGCTCTGTTTTAGGTAACAAAAGTATCATTACAGTGCATTTAGAAAGGAATCTGACAAACAGCATGGTGTTTTGAGATCTGAGGATGATGGAAGAAAGTTATTATTCTAAAATAATAAAATAAAACAGGATCAAGATTCTGCAAGAGATCAGTCAGACAAAACCAAAGCTCAAGTGTAAACCTAGAGCAGTCATGAAGCAATGAAGAATGGGTGAGTTGATCATTTTGGGAGGCAGGATGGGTAAGGTTTCCCATATGGTAAATATGATAGTACGGAGATTACAGAAGTATTATGTCAGGAAGTATGAGCTGCCCCACCTTCCTGTCTCTATACCTCATAAAAAGCTGTTGTGAGGAACAATGATGAAAGGTGATGAACATCATCGTAATTTCCTAAAAACATTACCTAGCACTAAAAGCAGTTCATCAAAGCATAGGATTTAGAGTCCTATGAGACAGAGTTTATCATAAAGACACTACAATTTACTGAAACAGGACTATATATTAAAATTCTTGTGAGCATTTGTCCTGCCTACTCCTACCCCCATTTCTGGCTTTGTACACCTTCATGCACCACTGGAGTGACCAAAAATCGTACCAGAATTCTTTTCATCCTTTTGCTTTTCAAAATGTCTTTATGGAAAACTTACTTGAAACTCATTTTCCCACTTTTCCTCTTCAAACAAAATCTTTAAGGTAAGAGCAGCAAATTAGAGGTCCAAGAGGCAAATTTGTGAGTGTTGAAAACAAGCATCTTGAAACGGAAAACAAGATGACAAATGTAACCATAATATTAGTGGCATCTGCTTTAGTACCAATATGTGCAAGTTCAGTTATGTAAACATACTCTGGGGGAAAAAAAAAAAAGGATTAGACATTCAAACAACAATTAAGAAAATTCTTGGTAATCCAAGAGAATAAAAATTTAAAAATGCACAGTATTCTGTAGTCAAATACTGTCTACCATAAAAGATCAAAAAAGCAAAAGAAATGACCAAATTAATATAATTCTTGGTATTCTAAGATGCAGCCTTCACAGAACTGGAAGGAAATTAATTTACTCAAAACCCAGCATACACCTGCAGTAACTCTTCACTCTGAATACATGGAGATGCTTAACTACGCAGAAGAGACTCCTCTCCAGAACTGCTGCAGATGAGCTGGTCCGCCGATTTTGCAGGGGCTTCCCAAAACTTTTTAGGTTCAGATTCTCCAAGTATAGTCCACATGCAGAATCTGGTGCATAAAACCAACCAAGGCAGAACTCACATTTCTAGCATTCACCTTCTCCACGTGAGGGAGGTAGCGGGTGTGAGTAAGAGGCAAGAGAGGGATGGAACTGCTAATCCTGTGGGAGATATTCCCTAAGGATGAAGATAGTTGGAGGTGCACAGTCTGACACTGGATTGACAGCAACTCCTGTTGATGCTAACTCTTAAATTCATTGCTGGTGACACCTCAACAACTTGACACAGGAACCTCCTACACAACAAATGCTAACAGCTAGTCAAAATTGTTGGTTTGAAAACAAATCCACAGCATTATCTATCACATTTCTGCACTAGCCCCGGAGTTAAGCTTATATCCTTCTTGCTGCTAAGTTAAAAAGTGTTAACAAGAATTTGAAAGCTTCAGATGTACATCCTTTGTAGCCTTTTCACACCAGCTTGCTGGCATATCCAGTATCCAGAAGGACAACCAAATCTACCTTTTTTTTTTTCCTTAAACTACAAGCAGAAAGGTTTAGGCTAGTTATCAGATCACTAGTATAAGCAGGTGAAGCTTTTATCATAGGAAGTCTTTAAAAACACATTCATGTCTGATTAAAGCTTCACCCAGCACAAATCCTTTCAGCAGGATCTGCACCTGAAGCAGACCCTAACCACAATGACAGGGAGCAAGGCAAAGACCAAAGTTCCATCTCTAAGTTTCCCTCAGGGGTCTCTTAGTGGCTCCATTGGTTTCTTTTGGCCCAGTTCTCCAAAGCACCACATGCAGTGACGTCCATCCACATCTATGTGCAGTGTTGGTTCAGTAAGCTTCTGCTCCTAGAAGTCCTCAGCCTAGAAGTTCACAGCTTCTGCACAATTAGACAAACATTGGCTGAGAAAAAATAGGAGATAATTTTTTCCTTGGAGCAGGGAGATAAACTATGAAAGTCATCCAGGTTTTCCAGCTCTATTTCTATATTATTCTGTACTTGAGAGACTGGGAAAGGAAAGTTAGGACTCGGCTCCCTCACACTTCTCCCCAGTCACTGCTAATCAGCACTAGAAAGAGGCAACCAGCCAGCCAACAAACTATTCAATTTTCACAATGCCCATCCTTGCTGTAACCAGCAGACACATCAAATTGGGAGTTTGCAGACTTCTTCCTGAGACCATGTGCACACCATCTACTGTGTAGACACAAGCAGAGCTACACAGCTATAACTACACTAATGCAGCCTCAAGGCAAGGCAGGTCTAACCTAATAAACACATTGATATTTAGAGATAGGGTCAGCAATAGTCAGTTAGTATGTATTTAAACTGTCCAAAATTACTTTTAAAACCTTTAATCAAATCACTTTCCAGTAAGAGCTGCTATGCTTTGACTGAAGCCTAATACACATATGTTGCATTACTGTATGTGGCATTTTGCTCTGGGACAGCTTTATTTTGGATTGAAACTGCATCTGAGCACTTCACAGCCACAAGAATACACACTGCTGCAGCTGCGCCGATTTCTATTGGTCTGACAGTTGGCCAGGAGGCACAGACAAGGCAGCATGTTGTGCTGTAAAGATTTCATACCCCCTTACCAGCCTAGGCACCGTAAAATATTTATAGACTATTTTGGGTGGCATTTCATTGTAAATTCCATATGCTTAGCTGAACTATTCAATGCTCAGAATGACAATAAAGAGAAGATTACATCTGAATGCACCATGTAGCAAGTATTTTCCCCTTTAGCTGCTATAGCCCATTATCTCCTAAAATAAACAACGCACAGCCTGCTTGCTCCATCAGCCGAGTTCTGCAGTATTAGACACCTCCATGCAGCGTAAGGATGCATGTAGTTCAAACATCTACTCCCAGGGTACAGTCTCATCAACTTTCATGGATATTTGTACACACACTTCCCTGCGCACCAAGAGGAGACTAGATCCTGAAGGGTGCGAGTTCTTTAATATGGGATATAATGGAAAAGGGAAAGAAGCAAAGCTGTTACATTTCCCCAAGCAAACTCTATTGTTTTGAGCTTAGCTACAGGCATAACCACATGATGATGCGGCACTTAAAAAGAAAATATCTACTAATATATGAGGGAACCAAAAAAGAACAGTGTCTGATCTCCAGAATAATTTAAAACATACTGAAGGGAAACGGCCACTGTTATGGAAAATCCCTTTAAATAATTCGTATGCCATCATAAATTAACAAGGAGATAGAAGTAAGATACGTAACTTCAGGACATGCAGTAATTCATCTCTGCTGCACCATCATACATTTGTTCTTGTGTATGTGGTCCAGCACAGTGGCATAGCAACGTTGTATATAAGGTTAGCGCTGCAGGGACAGACATAGCGAAAACTGAGATGCAGGAGAAGAGAAGAAGAAAGTGCCAGCTAAATGAATGGGTTTAAAGCCTCTCTTACCTTCCTTGCAGAAGAAACTGTGTCTACCATATTAAGATACTGCTATGGGTAATCAATGTAGAAATGATGATCTTTTAGAGGCTACTACAATGTTTAGGATCCTAAAGCAGCTCATTGGATCAGTTACCTAGTGATAAAGTAGTTTGGATAATCTCAGCTACACCCAACAATGAACTCTAGCCAAATGTCAGAGCTTTTAGTCTGCTTTGACTAAAGCTGGCCAGGCACCAGCCTTGTACAACAGCTCCAGGACAAACAGGGCTTCACGCAGTCATCCAAACATTTCTTCCTATTTTTTCTTTGTCACTTGACTGGAAATTTTGCAATCTATGCAAGTTTAAAGGGTTTTCTTTGTCTAGTCTTTAAACATTAAATTGATCTCTGGGGATCTACTTTATATCACTTCATACATCCTTCTTTTATCCACTACACACTCAGCTCATAAAGTCTACTAATATTTAATTTAAATACAGACTAACTGCATTTTTTTTTTTCTTCTCATTTCCCTTCCCACTTTCTGCCTGTTTACAGCTGAAAGAGGGCACCTTTTGCATTAAATCATGACCAGGCCCATTAACATTAAGAAACCTTCCCCATTAAAAAGGCAATATATTGATATGCGAACACTCCACTCCCAAAAGCTTTTTTTCAACACTTCATTAACATTTTTCACTGCTGAACCATTGTATCCTCCCAAAGTGGGTCTTTATTGTTCCATTTCCTCAGTGTACCACTAATGACACAACAAAAGGAGAGGAGGCAATTGCAGATAAATCAGTCAAACTTCCCTTTGGGTTTCCCTTCCATGCTCCTGCCATCTGTGCTGGCGGCCGTGGTACTACATATGGTTCCAAGACAATACCGCGCAGGTCACACACCAGGCTCCAGCCACTTGCATCTGCTGTTGTGATTGTTACAGTCCAGTACTTCTGCTGTCGGCCTTCGTGTGTACCTCTGCAGAGACAGCTTCCAGGCACCTAAACTGGGGGCACACAGCTGAGCACCCAGCACTATAGATGCCCTTCTCCTCAGGACAACTGGTGGCCCATTCCCTGGCTCATACCATGTAATTTATGAATCACAGATTTCAAGATTTTAGAGGTAACACATCATATTTTGAATGGCCTGTTTACTCCCAGGAAACTTCCCCTGATACAAGATTATCAGATCTTGTCATTCTGTCAAAGAATAACATTTTCAAAGAAATAAGCAAGCAGGAAGCTTAAATCATAAACAAGGTTACGAATAAGTGAACACTTCTCCCTACTAAATTAACACCAGCAAAAGATAGAATGAAATATTGATCTGTGTTTCTGAATTACCTTTGAGGTTTGCAGCCCCCTTTTCATAGCTGTGAACATAGTGCAGCAAAAAAAATTGATCATTGCTCACTTTGCAAGCTGAACTACAGGGATCGTTAATGGTTGACTTGTTAATTAAATACAGTAGTGGAATCCTAGATTAGTCCCGTCTTTACAAGAACACCATTAATAAACCTGTTTTTCAATTTAGAAAACATCATCTCTGCATAAAACAGCCATTGTAATATTCCGGCCTAAGTACAATACTTCATTCATTACCTTGACAGGTCACATCACTTCGGCCATCCACAGGAATATATTTCATCAGCTTGCAAATGCTATCTCTGTTTCCATGTAGAAGCCCCATATGCAAAATGTCTCCTTTAAATCCAACATCAACATATTCATAAACCACTGGTCACAAAAAAAACCAACCCACAAACAAGAGAATTGCAATAGGGTTTCTAATTTAATATTTGCCATCACACAAAATGACCATTTATCTGAAGAATCTCTTCATCCCATTTTCCATTTTTTTTTCAGTCTCTTGCAGCATACGCAAAAAGGAAATAATGGTTTTCTACAAATGTTTAACAAGGAAAAAAAATTCAGTACAGCTCTGTTCTTAATAATTTTATATTGCAGATTGCAACATGAACATGTTGCATTTACAACATAGTGCAACATCTGTGAGTGTCTTACTTTTTATTTACCATCAGTAACATTGACAGAATCTAGCCCAATCTTCCGTCAAATATGACATCTAAGGTCAACACTTGTTCTTTCAAAAGAAAGCCAGCAAGTGTCCCTGGGAAAAACACCCAAGAAGCTCTCAGAAAATTGATAGGTAAAAAGGGATTATTTTTAGAAAGTTTCTGCAAAACATCTCATGCAATCAAATTGTCTAACACTTGTATGTTATATATATCCGCACACAGAAGCATCCTTCAAAATTTAAAAATATTAATTTAGGGGCTGCAAGACTGAACATACGATGATTAAATGACTAGCACTTTGAAATGCTGAGGTAGCAATACTGCTAAAACACGCTGAGATTCAACACTGCCTTCATTAGGCAGATAAAGTCATCACTGTGGAATTACAGGAGTGTCTTTTTGGCTAGTATTTAATCAGGCTTCAAGGATGTATTGCTAATAACTCTGAATAATAAATTAATTCAAAGACTGAAGCATACATCCACATAGACTGATGAATGGTTGTTAAGAGATCTGTTCCAGGACAGAAAATCTCTTACACACTTTTACGAAGTCTATTTATTCATTCTCACCAATTCTTAATGAGAACTTCACTATTTTCTATTTAAGCATACACAAAAGGGAATTTTAGGAAACAGTGACTTACGAAACAAAGCAGAGAACAAATGAAGAACACACATGGTGGTTCTTCCATACACTCTGTTTTCAAGGAGGTCCAACTGGTCCACTTTCAGTGGAGTTTTTCTAATGCATGTTTCTCACATAAACAAGACAGCAAACCCTTGGTATTTTAAAAGATTTACTTTGCCTCTATTTCTGAACATGAAATTTCTCACCCACAAGACTATGACCAAAATTCTGTCTTTAAGAACTTCTGTATGACAGCCTTGGTGGTGATTAGATATCTTACCTATGGATCCAACTTCTGATGCTTAAGTACTAAGAGTATTTTGCCACCCCTCTCCTAAAACTATCCTTAATAAGTTGTCTGTTTTAACCCCCAAAACACATCATGTGAAAAAGAGAAAGGTCTCTAAGCATTAATCAATAATTTCCCCATTTAATGCTCTAAATGTGAATTACATAAAAGTATAGTGAGCTACTTGGAAGGCAGAAGGTAGGAACCCAGCTTAATTCTGCATACATAAAATAGAGGGGTTTTTGCTTATAAATGGATTTTTATACTTCTAAGACAAACATGAGCTTTGAAAGTTTATAGCAAGAAAATATTTACTCAAATTTAGTGCACTCGCTCCCACAAGATTTCTGATTATAGATTACTACTCTATATTTATTACTAATAAATATCACTAAGTATTACATAAATAGTTTTATAGTAAAAGCACTCTTGAGATCGTGCCTTAATTGGTACAACAGCATCAGTTTACACTGGAGCTAAACCAGATTACACCAGAAACAGTGCAATTCACTCTAGTTTCAGAAAGATTATATTTAGAGTATTTACCTTGTAGCCCAACTAAGAATGAATGGCTTAATCCCATCACTGGCATGGAAAGAAATCCATGAAAGCAAACCTGTACAGCTTACAAAAACTGGTCAAAATGGAGAGAGCTGTCACGAGGATCCAAAGTCATAACATTGAGAAAGCCGTTTGTCTGCAGTCTGCAATCATTCTCATAAATTTTCAGCAATTTTGCTAGTTTTAGTAGACATGGCACAGTACAGGGGAATGTTATGTATGGAAGAAAGACAGGAAAAGGGAGCAAAATTGGGATTAAGACATTAATACCCGCATTCTAGAAAACCTATATGAAAAGGGATAGGCTTTTCCCTCAAATGAAGAGGTATTTCCACACAATTTAATTCTGCAGTACACCCCATTTTTAATGGATTATGCTTGCTACTTTCTATCATATAGAAGGTTATGAAACTATTCATATAGTCCTTTTTGCAAAAATTAATATCATTTATTGTGTTACAGTGGTTGCAATTAAAAAGATAGTATTTCCACAGTGCTACAAAATAAAGTATTAAATGATAAACTACAGTCTTCTGTGTGCTTAGAGAAGAATCAAGATTTTGCAGATATCTTATTTAATGAGGAGGAAGTCTTTGCTTCTTTAGAATTACTTTAAATAAATGCAGTTTTCTTTGTTAAGGAGATATTGAATAAATTATACTAGTTAATGGACTTTTTAGATGGATTCAATTAATATCAGATATTCACAGACAACATAATAGACTAAATCAAGATCAGTATGATGTCCCTCAAAGGATGAATAATTATGTCTTTGTTGAAATATTTTTTTTAAAAAAAAAAAGGGGAGGGGGGGTTGGTTTGAAGAAAATTTCTCTGACCACATAGCTCAGGTCCTTATTTATTCTGAAACCATTACAGGTAATGCCTCAGAATTCACACTATATCAAGAAAAATGTATCCTTTTTCCACAACAATGTTTTATTCACAGAATGGTAGGGGTCAGAAGTAACCTCTAAGGATCATCTAGTCCAAATCCCTTGCTAAAGCAGGATCACCTAGAGCAGGTTGCACAGGAACATGTCCAGGTGGGTTGTGAAAGTCTTCAGAGAAGAAGACTCCACAACCTGTTCCAGGCTCCGTCACACTCACAGTAAAGAAGTTTCTCTTTATGTTTAGGTGGCACTGACTGTGTTCTAATTTGTGTCTGTTGCCCCTTGTCCTGTCACCGGGTACCACTGAAAAGAGACTGGCCCCACGCTCTCGACACTTTCCTTTAGATATTTATAAGCACTGATAAGATCCCCTCTCAGTCTTCTCTTCTCCAGACTAAACAGACCCAGGTCTCTCAGCCTTCCCTCGCAAGAGATGCTCCAGTCCCCTCATCGTCTTCGTAGCCTCTGTTTGACTCTCCAGTAGTTCCTTGTCTCTCTTCAACTAGGGAGTCCACAACTGGACACAATACTCCAGATGTGGCCTCAGTATTGCAGAGTAGAAGGGGATAAGAATTTCCCTTGACCTACTAGTAACACTCTTCTTAATGCACTCCAGGATACCATTGGCCTTTTTGGTCACAAGGGCACATTGTTGGCTCATAGTTAATCTGTTGTCCACCAGGACTCCCAGGTCCTTTTCTGTGAAGCTGCTTTCCAGCAGGTCAACCCCTTACCTGTACTGGTGCATGGGATTATTCCTCCCCAGTGCAGGAGCATACACCTGCCCTTGTTTAACTTCATCAGGCTCTCCTCCACCCAAATGTCCAGACTGTCCAGGTCTCTATGAATGGCAGCACAGCCTTCTGGTGTGTCAGCCACTCCTCCCAGTTTTGTATCATCAGCAAACTTGCTGAGAGTACACTCTATTCCTTCATCCAGGTCATTGATTAATATGTTGAACAAGACTGGACCCAGAACTGAGCTCTAGGGAACACCACTACCTAAAAGTCTCCAACTAGACTCTCTGCCACTGATTATGGCACTCTGAGCTCTGTTGTTCAGACAGTTCTCAGTCCACCTCACTGTCCACTCATCTAACCCACATTTCCTAAGCTTACCTATGAGGATGTTATAGGACACAGTGTCAAAAGCCTTGCTGAGATTGAGGTAGACAACATCCACTGCTCATCTACCCAGCCAATTGTACCACCATAAAAGGATATCAGATTGGTCAAGCATGATTCCTCCTTGATAAATCCATGCTGACCACTCCCAATAACCTAGGTTTTTTCATCCACATGAATAGTGATGACCTCCGGGATGAGGTGTTCCATCACCTTTCCAGGGATGAAGTTGACACTGACTGGCCTGTAACTTCCTTGGTCCTCCTTCTTGCCCTTTTTGAAGACTAGGGTGATATTGGCTTTCCTCCAGTCCTCAGGCACCTCTCCTGTTCTCCATAACCTTTTAAAGATGATGGAGCATAGCTTAGCAATACCATCTGCCAGCTCCCTCAGCACTTATGAGTGAATCCTATCAGGGCCTGTGGATTTGTGGGTATCCAGCTTGCCTAAATGCTCTCTAACCTGGTCCTCCTTGACCAAGGCAGAGTCTTCCTTCCTCCAGACTTCCTCTCTTATCCCCGCAGTCTGGGATTCCTGAGGGCTGGTTTTAGCAGTACAGACTGAAGATAAGGAGTCATGCAGTAACTCAACCTTCTCTTTATCCTCTGTCACCAAGGCAGCCACCTCATTCAGCAGCACACCCACATTTTCCTCACTCTTCTTTTTTTCTACTGATATACTTGAAGAAGCCCTTCCTGTCATCCTTGACATACCTCGCCAGATTTAATTCCAAGAGGGCATCAGCCTTCCTCACTGCATCCCTACATACCTCGGCAACATCCCTACATTCATCCAAAATGGTCAGTCCCTTTTTCCACATACAGTAAATTTTCTTCTTCCACTGAGTTTTTCCAGGAGCTCCTTGCTCATCCATGCAGGTCTCCTGCCTCCTTTGCTTGACTTTTTTACTCATAGGGATGCACCAGTCTTGAGCTTGGAGGAAGTGGTGCTTGAATATTAACCAGTTTTCTTGGACCCCGTCACCTTCTAGAGCCCAAGCCCTTGGGATTCCTCCAAGTAGGTCTTTGAAGAGGTCAAAGTTAACTCTCTGAAGAGGCCAAAGTTAGCTGTCCTGAAGACCAGGGCTCTAAACCCACTTATTGTCCTGTTGCTTCCACCCAGGATCCTCAATTCCAACATCTCATGGTCACTGCAACCAAGGCTGCCCCCAACCTTTACATCCTTAACCAGACCTTCTTTGTCAGTATAAGGTCCAGCAGCACACCTCTCCTCATTGGCACCTCCACCATCTGTGTCAAAAAGTTATCATCAACGCTCTGCAGGAACCTCCTTGTCTGTGTCTGGCTTTATGGCCTTTCCAGTGAATATCAAGGTGGTTGAAATCCACCATGAGAGAAGCAGGGCCTGTGATCATGAGGCTACTTTCAGCTGTCTGCAGAAGGCCTCATCAACTTCCTCTTCCTGATCAGGTGTCCTGTATTAAACACCAACAACAAGTGTTGACCATATTAGCCTGCCCCTTAATTCTTACCCATAAGCTTTCCACTCATTTGTCATCCTTCCCTAGGCAGAGCTTGATACATTCCAGTTTCTCTCTCACAAAGAGCAACTCCACCACCACTTCACCTTGCTGGCCTGTCTTTCCTAAAATACATATAGCCATCCATGACAGCATTCCAGTCATGCGAGCTATCCCACCACGTCTCCGTAACTGCAATAAGATCATGGCCCTGTGACTGCACACAATCTCAGTTCTTCCTGGTCATTCCCCATGGTGTATGTGTTGGTGTACAGGATTTCAGAGTGTTAATCCAGCATGCAGATTTCCCTGAGGGGGTGCAAGAGGATCCACCATAGCCATACGCATCCTTGAGGTGGTCAGTCTTCTGATTCTTATCTTAGAAGGCAGATAAGGAACATTTATCACTGCTCTGGTTGGCCTAGCTTACTCCCCAGCTAAATGGGATGGCATTAGCACTGCCATTTTGGACCCCACTCCCAAGTCCTTTAGTTAAAAGCCTGCCTCACCAAGTTGGGCAGCACACTGCCAAAGATTCCCTTGCCTCTTCTAGACAGGTGGATTCCATCCATTCCTAACAGGTTATAGTCATCGAAGAATGCCCTAGTGTCATAAAAGCCAAAACCCTCATGACAGCACCAGCCACACAGCCAGAAGTTGGTATGTATTATATGTCTATTTCTAGCTGCGCCCTTTCCTCTAACTGGTAAAATGATGGAAAAGATAACTTAAGCACCAATGTTTTTCACTTCCAAATATTTTCACTTCAATATTCTTCACTTTCTTAAACACACTTTCATAGAAGCACCAGCAGCTTGGCTGAGGGGCTCAGCTATGGGTGCAGAGGGCCCAGGGGAGACAGTTGGAACTGGCTGTGTTCAGCATTGGGTAGCTTCTTGTTTCTTCCCACAGAGGCAGTCTCTTGTCTCTTCCCATAGAGGCCACCCTTGCAGCCCCACCACGACCACCACCTAGATACCTACAGCCCATACAATTATTTACGGACAAATAGGTTGTTTCCGCGTATCATACCAGAGTACTCAATTCCTCAGCCTTACAAAGCAAAGATTTAACGTTTAAAGGTTTAAAAAGCTTTAGTAGGAAAAACAATAAACCAAGCTACCAGTGTAACTGAGGACAGCTTTTCCCTGGTGCAACACACTCCCAAACACTACGAACAGGACAAAGAGTTTCACAAGCTTTGATGTTGGCAAGGTGCTCTAAGAAAACTTAACTCTATGCCATACTTAAATCAGGTGGTATTCTTACAGACAAACCTGAAATTGGTTAAAGAAATATTTTTATTTATTTAGAGAACAAAACGTATACAGAGTATAAAAATACATTAATGCATTCATTGAGGTGAGGAACTCGTAATACATAAATTCATTAGGGAAGCAATAAACATACTGTATAAATTAATTCATTTGTGGTTATCTTCATTAAATGCTACTTAATGAATTAATAAGCTTGAAAAGCAATGGCAAATTGCTAAAGTGTATGCACACGATTTTTCTGGGGTGTATTTTTTTGTTTGTTTGTTTTGCTGTTGTTGTTTGGGTGTTTGTGTTTTTTTATTTTAGGGGGGTTTTGTTTGTTTTGTTTTTTTCATGTAATGTCTAACTGAATGCTGCAGCTTTGGATACAAGCTAGTAAAATGTATGCAGGGTAGTCACTTTACTTTCTAGACTGCATTAACATGTACCTTTTCCTACAGGGTTTGAGTTTGTCAGAAAAGTGCAGACTTTACAAAGCCTGACTGCAGAAGGTACTCTTGCTAAGGTTTAAGAACCACCTGCTTCTTAAAATTAAGAACATTTCTTATTTGTGTTACAGGATGACTTCCAGCTCCTTGGGAAATATTAATTAGAAACAACCATTCACAGAGCTATATATACACACAATAAAAAAAAAATATATTGCTATATTTTAAATCACACCCAGGCTTTTGTGGTCTCTCAGTGTTTGAAGCTGATAAACACATAACCATGTTGCCACAGTTACGAATTGGGAAGAGGCTGGGCAGCACTGGGGGAAGCCATTTCAGCACCAATAAATACTTTAACTTTTGTGATGGGCTATGAGCAGCCCAGCATTGACTAAGCTCTGTTATTAGCATGCTATGGAAGACTGAAACAGTGGCCCCATTTGTCATGTCACAGGTATAGACTGCTTATGCTCTCATTTTCTGGAGCACAAAGGCTCAGTGCTGTTGGTCTATGTGGTGATTTGAGTGAAACAAAAAAGCAACACATACACATGTTTTTCACTTGCTCTCTTTCCCATGCATTAATGTATAATTGAAAGAAGATGGCAAACTGAATCCCAGAGCATTTTAGTCATATTGCTACTATAAATACCATCATTTTAAAGTAAAATATAGCCTATACATGTCTTTGACTCTGATGCAGCATCAGTATGTTAACTACGCATGGTTCAGTGAATGCATCAATACACAGTCCTCTCAACCTTCCCAGGACATTCACAATTCACAGTGAAACTATCAGTGCTACCTTGATAAAATATTTAAAAAAATCTTTTGACTATTACACTCTCAAACAATTCCTTAGATAATCTCATGATATTAATCCAATTTTTCACCCCTTAAAATTGATTTTGTTAACTCCTTAAAACATGCAGCAACAAAATCTTATTCTCTTTTGTAGAGACAATAAACAGATAAAGTATTATTTAGAACAAAGACTGTCAGTCCTTTTAAGGGATTCTCATTCCTTGGACTAGGTATTCTTGGGAAAAACTGAATATAATCCAAGGAAATTAGCATGTTTAATTCCTGATTCTTAGAGAATCATGATAAACATCTAGTGAATTTCAATGCCCATGATTACACCCCCCAAAAATCAATATATAATTAATTAAAGCAGTTTCCAGCATCCTCCAGCATGAACAGTCCAAATAAGATCTCATTAAAAGTTGTCAGCACCAGAACCCTTTTGAAATGAAATCCAGAAGAAACCGGTTACCAAAGCAGCATCAGAGAACATTACAGGGTTAATCTTGCATCACGTAAACCGCTCTGCACTGCTATGACAGGAGCACGAACTCCACTAGTGCAAGAACAAAAAGGTACACTTCACAAGACAGCATGTGCTGATAGAGAACAGCTACCAGAAGTTCTTTCCTTATAAGTAAATAACCTTGCAGCCTGCTGTTTAAGCAGACCTTGAACTCTTAAAATCTAGTCACTCTGTAAACAGAACCGTGTCCATCAATCACACTAAGTCTTTAAACATTTTCAATTGATTTTGGTCACTTTGGACTAATTCACAAAGGATTTGAAAGCCAGAGCAGAGTTAAATGCCATCTCCACAACTGAACAAAAATGTATATTAAATAAATCAAGACATACTCATGTTACAAACAGGTCCTCAAGAGTTTTGTGCTGACACTTTGGCAGTAAAAGAGCTAATGAGAACAGCTATACTCTGTTCGGCAATGTTTAAGACACTAACAAATTGACTTTTGATGGTTTGTCACCAAATCCCTGCAGGAAGAAGACATAATATTTAAGAGAGTGTAGGGGAGGGAGGAGAAAGACAGGTCACAATGTATTCATCTAAGAAAGTCTTTGATCCCAGGCTAATTACTAGGATAATAGTAAAAATACTAGAAATAACATTTAACATGGGTTAACCATTTATCTCAGCTACAGTTATATATTTCTAATATATTGATAGGCACTTTAACCTTTCATGTCTTCATTTTCAGTAGTCATGCTAGTACTTTGAAAGAACTGTTCTGAAAAGAAATTTTAAGCGTGGTTCAAAACAGAAGAACCACATTGGTCATTGCCTGCATTTTCATAAACACAGCCAGTGGAGTCACAAAATGAAGGACGGGGAGTGCAGGTTGGCATTGGTTTTCTTTCTGTTTTCCTTTAATATATCTTATTATCTCACTCCTGAATCATCATGTCTGTGGAAGAGAGGGGGAAAGATCATCATTAGCCAGTGGCAGCACCAGCTGGGAGCTTAAAATGGCACTTGTAGTTTTCAGCTGTCAAATGTTGGCTGAAATCTAACAAACACCAATATGAAATGATCTGCAAATCTGTAGCTTTTTTTTTTTTAATTAGCAAGATAAATGTAGGGCTTTGAGATCAATTTGAAGTTTATTATATTATTATACTTGCACAAAGTAGTTCAGTCTCACTGGTTCCTGGGTTAGCAGAACTTCCACCCACATCTTGTGCTTAAACATCCAGGCAAAAGGGTTTTATCTACTCCCTGTTAAAATTCCCTGATCTCTTTTATGTCTGGTTGTTAAGTTTTTGTGAAAGTAGACATTATAGACAGAATAAGACCAAATAATAGTCGTCACTTATTTACTCTTACAAGTGGTGTCCATGAATTGCCAACATCTTCCCAACAATAAATAAAGCCAAAAACGCTGAAAAAATACAGTGACAATGCAGAAAGCAGCAGAATCACAGAAATACTTTCTAGACCCATTGACATGGGGCTTTGGGCACAGCCTCAAATTTTATATCCAAACCTGTATCTTCTGTGAAGTAGACTTGCCTCTCCTTAGCAGCAGACTGCATGAGAACTGTGTGTGTTTGAATTGAGAAGGAATTCACACATGTGCATCCAGCCCACAAGCAGGGCTCAAATAAAGGAAACAGCTTCCTCCATAACTGTGAGTTCAGCAGATATGCTGTAACAGCAGCCACAACACTGCTGTCCTTCCTTTCTGGAAGATCAGCTAACATTTAAGTATGGATATAAGAAGACACCCACACCCACCCTTAGCCATCCCAAAATGCCAGACTGTTTGTCAGCATAAATAACCCTTCTGGAATCTGCACAGCCCACCTACCAATGCCACAGCACCCTACAACCTCACACTGGCCTCTCAAATATCCTCCTCCCCAGCGCAGAAGATGCTGCTGCACTGAATCAAGAGCCAAGGGTAGGTGACAAAAGGGCCCATGGTGTTTGTCTTCGGCTGTGTTCAAGTTTCTTTTATTTCTAGACCTGACAAACTGTTGCAATTGTGCTCACTGTGCATTACAAACCTGGGAAGCCAAATTTACCTGCCATGCAGATCACTATTTCCTGAAAAGGTATGGCCATGCCAACGCTCAGCTGCATGACTTCACTGATATGTAGATAACCTAAACAACACAATTGGTTTTGCCCCTTAAAAGAGACCAACATTACACTTCCCTTCTCCGGTCTCAGGGAGCAGTATGTTCTGCGGCCCTTGCTCTTGCATGGCTGAGGAATTCTGTCCTACTCATTGGCACTGAAGTGACTTTTTTTAATGTCCTACATATTTTAGTTAAATTACAGTGTTTAAAAATATTAAGATCTAGCTAGTCTAATGACGACTTACTACATACATCAGGAGAACAGAAGTGGAACATCTTCTTGGCTAATGATACTCCTCTGACTTAACTTATATTCACTATTTTATTTGTTCCTGTGGACAATACCTAATTTTCCCTCTCCTCTGATAGACAGAAAGATTTTTGGGAGCAGGGACTGTCATTTATCATATGTCTGTACAGGACACAGGCCATGAAAGCCCAAAGGTTTTAAAACGCTGCTGCATTTTGACATCCTCATCAAATAATGAGGACAACTGACTGATCTTTCTGGCAGACAAGACTTGCAGTAGCTATTTTTAAAACCAATAATGAGGAGAAAGTTTGAAAGTGGTATTTTCCATTCTTGGAAAACTATATAAAGAACATAGTAAAACCACCTCACTCTGTCTTTTCGCACTGTTGGCAACTGTATCAATTATTGCTTAGGTACTCAGGTCTACTGGAACACGACTTCCATCAGGCAGAGAAACACAGTCAAGACTGCAGCCCACAGACAGCTTCAGCAGCAGATGCCACAGCCAGCACAACGCTGCACAGTTGCTCTGGGCTCTCCCTTGGCATGCCCAAGATTCCTCTTTCTGCAATCCAGTGCCTTTTATTAAAGCTTTGTAAGGGACATGTAACAACATCCTCAAATATCCTCTACTAGACTAGAAACTGAGGGAACAGCTAATGTTTGTAAGCAAAGATGATTAAATACCACAATATCACTCGATGCAGAATTAGAATAAAATTACTGATGCTGTCACCATCCACTTAGCCCTCTGTGTACTAAGGTACAGTCACCATCAGAGCTAAGATCTCTTCACTGGCACTGCTCATTTTAAAACACAGCTAGATCTGACACTCAGGAGTGCTTCCAAGCTCTTTCTATCACAGGCATGAGGGGGCAGCTAAGGGCAGAAGACCTCCTGGGAGAGTGCTAGAGAAATGTCCCAGGCAGAGGAAGCCAAACTTGGCAGGGTCTGTACCCATACTGTTCATCCAGAGCAGACCTTGAAGCAAATTAGTCAGCCAACAATGCCTTTTTTTCAACTTCCTCCCCTCTTCTGAAGGAACTACTTCTCTATCTCTGGTAGGGATGCTGAATTAATTAGCATATATGCTGTGTGAACAATCAGGAGACTTGAACCTGGGACTAAAGCGAGAGCCAAATTGCTTGACACTAAAACACATTCAATAAGAAACAGCAAAAGGGGTCAAGAAAGTACTGGACCACTTGACATCAAAAACAGTATCTGTGGTAGGAAGTGGAAGCAAAGCAGAGTAGCTTGCAGTGTTTTTGTATCCTTTCCTTTATATGGCTGTGCTGGCACACTGGGATGTAGACGAGCATGTCCTGCTGGGAAAGGAAGAGATGTGACAGGACTGACGAATCGTGAGCCCAGGGCACGATCTCACATGCTGAAGTGACTCCAACTGGTTTTGCATTAAACGCACACATCCACGCGCAGTGCCCCCCAAGCACTCTGCCTATAGATGAACCATTTTCTTTTACAAAGACAAACAAGCAAAAGATTAGGTTAAAAGCCTACTGCAACCGTTGAGCAATAAAAACAAGCGACAAGCTTTTAGGCTTAATTGCTTCATCAGTCCAAGAAGGGAGTAAGGTATTCTAAGCCTAAGAGCTTCTTTGTCTCTTTTACAGCTACATCTATTAAACTACTAATCAGATTCCTGTCTACAGACCTTATTTATAACCTCACCATCTTCAAAAATATTAAAAAACTACAATTTAAAGAGAAAAAATTCTTAGGTTTTAATTCTGCAAAGCACGAACTGCTTTCTAGAACTAAGGATTAGTCAAATCTGTCAGTCTCTGGAAAGAGCGAGTTTGCTTATTGAAATTAAGAGAACACTTGAGAGACCTTCTCTGAGAGGAAAACTTCTGTGACCATCTGCTTGATGGGCCAGGATAGTCTCTAGGAGGTTCTCTATCCAGCTGAAAGATACTACATAGATCACCTGGAAGCAAGTTACAAGAACAGCTTTATCCTTGAAAGGCCACACTACATTTTAGAGTAGAGGCTTATGGCTGCTCCAAGTTGCACTTCACCATCTATATTTATACAAAACTGCCTTGGTTGCTATAAACTGCATGAGCACACAGCCAGAACACCCTGGCTACACCCCGAGTTCTCCTTCTCACCCTTGGAAGGCCAAACATAACTGTGGTATAAAGTGATTCAAGCATGCCTTCTCCACTAGAGAGTATCTGAGCAGAATCCAATCCTAAAGACACATGCTAAAGCCAGAGTCATTTGGGTTGTGAGAACTGACTAAAACAGGTTTTTGTAAACAGTTGGCATATTATCTATTGTCATCATCAAGTAAAAATAGAACAAAAAGTAATATTCCCTTCTAGACATAGTCTACAGAACATTGTCAGAGAAACAAAGCTCTCTAAAAGCACTGGAAGTTAGTGGTCCAAATTTCCTTAAGGGTGCATTCTCCATAAAAAGTCTTGCTCCAGTGCTCATTACAAAATTGGCAAGAAGCTTACGAGTGATTAGATTGGGGTGTTAAATCACTAATGTTCCTTAAATAAAACTCATAATTAGGGCATACTGCATGCTTATCTACAAGCTAGATCTGACAAACTGCTCAAACTTTCCCTTTCTAGCTGACATCCAGGACACTGCCAGGGAAAAGTTAAGCACCCACAGTACACTCTTCAGGAAGGAGCCCTCATTTGATTTGTGCAGACCTCCTCTGCCCATCCACTTCAAACTCAAAGCAGGTAAGCATAGTAGAGAGAGTCATGGCCATACATTCAGATACCCACCACCAAGAAGTCATTCACCTCTCTTTTGATTACACAAGGAGCCTGAACACTTGCTCAGATTAAGCTTCCATGATGGGATTTAGCTGCTGATACCATAAAAATATAAAGCTACCAACACTATCTGGTCTCCCTTCCTCCTATACAGTTTTTCTAAGATAAACACAGTTGGATAGATGCTTTTGTTTTATTACACCTAATAAAACAGCACCTGACACAAAGGCGTCTCAAGTGAGAATTGATCCACAGTAATCTAATGCAACAGAAACAGCAATAGTTACAATTCCTTTATAGCCCACTTATCTGAGACATACTTAAATGCTTCAAAAAAATTCCCACAACTCCATTGACATTCCATGCATCCTGCAGATAGTCTTTCCAAACATTTCATATCTTATTCCAATCAAAACAAAATCAGCCATGATCTCAGAAAAGCAGATGCATGGATCTTTAGGTATCAAAAAGCTTTTCACCAGTTTATTTGAAGTCCACTGACTATTGCTTCATGTAACAAAAGAATTTCTATTTATATGGAACACTTCACTCTCACTTTTACATCAACCATCATAAAAAATAATTATGCCTTCTAAACCACAAGCACTACCTCTCAGTCACCCAGACTTCGCTGTCTGATGTGGTTCTGTTGTACACTTGTGCCATAGCTGCAATGTACCTCAGATGGCTACAAGAAATCCTTGCATGAGCACCTCTGGGACAGAGCTATCTTCTAGTATCTCACTGTGGACTGAAATCACGTTGCCCAAATACCCTTAGACAAATCTTTGAGCAGCAGCCTCTCATTGCTGGGTATATTAGCCATTTTCACTGAGGGAGGGAGAAAACAAAACAAAACAAAACAGTTTTAAGTGATTTGCAGAATAACTTCAAAGCCCATTCAGCTGCTAAAAGAAACGTTGTTTTGGAGGAATTTGTATTTTCTCTCCAGAACTTACTCTTTCTTCCACCAGCTCAGGTGAGAGCAGCTTATGCCTAAACACATCAGAAACATTAGCCTGGTTACCACCATAGTGCCCCTATTTCCAAGGGAAAACAGGTGTCAGCCTTGCACTGCTGGGGATGCATATGCTCTTCCATCTTTTTGAGTCCGCTTAAGTTAAGATTTGATAAACCCTAGACACGTATTAATTCCTGAGAGAAACAAGCCATTTTTAGCATGTCTGGAAATAACCAGCCACTTCTCTATGTATGATCCAAAAACCACAATTATTTCAACCACCTTGAAGCCATTTCCCTTTGATGCCTTGTTGTTGGGATTGTTTAATTTACTTTTAGTCTACCTTTTTATGTCCCTTTTTGTTCAATACCATGACAACTAGCCCAGCAAACATACATATTGCTAGATCCATTAGGAAAAAAAAAGTCATACTCTTTGTACAGCACAACACAGTGAATGATTTTTTAATATAATTTTTCTCCTACTGTAAGTTACAATGAACTCAATTATTTTCCAGTGGATACATCTAACCCTCTGTATTCAAGTATTTATTCATACTGGAAATAGACAGAGATGTTCTGACTAAAAACAGGGTAGGCATTTTGTCAAACAGAGCAAGTTTTGCTGAAGCAAAAGCCTTTCTCCAAATGGTATTGCAAATCCAGTATGTAATTTTGGGGGAAAACATGATGACTACAGATCTCAGCTACATTACCCAGTAGCATCACCACAATCAAGATTAGAAGCCTAGTTCTACACTTCAGGTTGCACAGTTTACTTTTATGATCTCAAATATTTCAGGGAAGAGAAAACTCCTTCCCTCATCAGACAGATGTAGTGTTTGCATCAATGGTTCTATTTTAAAGAGAAACATTTAGAAAGAAGGAATAAAACTCAAAATCCATTACCAAATCCTCCTCTTCTGCATGTCTAATATGACAAGCAAGGAATACACAGACTTAACAGGCATGAATCAGAATAGGATATATTAACAATTACTCCATGAAAAGGCTGTGGGAATAGCCATATATATATATATATATACACACACACACATATACACATACACACTGATGTTTATTTGACTGCTGTGACACATCTCTAAGAAGCTAAATGAATTAACAACTAGGCTCTGCAACCACATGAAACACCTTAGGGAAAATTAACAAATCTAAGTGCAAAGGTTAGAGTTAGCTGCTTGCCAGGAAGGTTCTTTCATCTTACTGAGCTAAAAATATCTGTCATCTTCTTCAGAAAGATGCAACAAACTGTATTTCACATGAACTTGGCAGAGTCTTAAACCAGTAAGTCTGGCCCTATAAAGTGGCAAGTACCTCCACAAGCTGTTGTTGTGGACAATATGTGACAACATGGTATTCCCAAACATCCTCAACTGCATCCCCAATTGTTGCTAATTTTGTGCAGGAATACAACATTTTCGTATGTTCATTAGCAACAATTATCTTAGCAGCAGAAAGAAGATGAAGGGGAAAAAGCACAGTAAACATGCAAATGAGGTTTGCTAGGCTATGATCCGAAAGACAATAGCAAGCCAACATGCAGGCTTGACTTGAGATAGTACTGACTGACCATACAAACTGGCTTTGGACCATATTGCTTATTTGTTTTGGTGGGGGTTTTTTTGATTTGTTGGGGTTTTCTAAGGCAGATGAGAAATTCACTATTTTGTCACTTTTTATAGGACTGAACAAAAAAACCCCAATCGTGTTCATGATAATTTGGATGAAAGCATTATTCAGATTGGAGAAGTATTTTCTGTTGTATCTATCTCGCTGCTGAACAAAAAAACCACAGTCTGTGTGTGTACACATATATTCAAACTGCATATTTAAGCACATCTTTTTGTGAAACAAACACACAGAAATCACTGTGAAATAACTCCCCCCACATCGACTTGCTCCCCCCTGGGCACAATCAGATGACAATCAGGTGAGACAGGAGAGGCTCATGTTCAAATCCATAATTCATCTCATTAAAGCCTCCCGTTTATCATGGCCATTTACCCCATGATCACTTTGTCAGAGTTTCCATGTCTAAGCTAAGAAACCATTCCCTTCCAAAAGAGGAAAAATGTTGAAACTGCAGCTCTGACTGTCATTTCATGACAAAAAATGTTTTAAGACCGCTTTAATCTAGACATCTGTTTCTCTTGGTATGACACCCTACATAAGCATGGTATTTTATAGACACCTTCCAACAAGAATCTGAATTTAGTACTAGAATGTTGTTTCACAGCAGTGAATGCCAGCTGCTTTTCATCTCATCATGGGGGTTTGAAATAAGGCTACTACTTAAGGTAACATCATGCTAGCATAAAATGCAAGAGCTATTTCAAAGGAGCTCAATAAACCACTGTTTCATGGTGGTCAGTTGTCTCAACCAGTACCACAAATTCCAAGCAACTCAAGCTCCATCTAATTCCTAATGCACAATTAAAGAATATATTATAACCTAGCTAGATTTATTCAAATAAAGTTGTACGCTACCAGTTGGAAGTATTCTGATCTCCCAGTTAGAAATTTTCAATATTTACTCATTTTCTACATTAAATATATGTTCAGCATACTATACATCAAACATTATTGCCAGTACTTGCAAAATTATTCCATAATTAGGAAAGACTCAGCTCATAATGAAAAAAGTATTGTAACAGAGACAAAACATATAAAGCTAGTTTCAGTCTGGCAACTTTCAGTTCTGGCCTAACCTATGTAATACTAGACAAATGGCTTCCCCTCTTCTCCCTCCTCTTACAAATTGCTTGCTGTACCTGTGTCATCCCTTGAGGCCAAGGATTGGCTTTCTCTTTGTGTAATGTGATTTACAGCTGGGATTTCTGAATGCTGCTACAACACAAAAATCACTGCAACGGTTCAGAGCTCTGCTCCACCAATCACCCTAATCTCAGTCTTTACTGGTACTTTTAATGGCACCCCTGCTGTTCCATGACAATAGTCCAGTAAAGAGAACTTGTCCCAGTGCTTTGAACCTAGCGTACACACAAATATATACACACATAACAAGCTTCCCGCCCCCAAACCCTCGAGACACATCTCAGATGCTGGCAATGAAGTCTGAACTTGTTCTATTTTACACCCACAAAATCATTCCCAAAGTAAAACACCACCTAAGAAGCTACTACTTAGCGCTACCCACTCGTTTCTCGTTTTCGGTACAAACTACTGATACTATAGAGCCCTGATACTAGCCAGGGCTCTATAAGCAGAATGCATGGAGTATACAGAAGTAAGAGAATACTCTCCTACGCAGATGTGGAAACAGGAGACAAGAAACCACGATCTGCCTGAGAGTCTGCCAGAAACAACCCACGGCAGGAGACCCCAGTCTGTGCTCACAGTCTGCCCCCCCTACGCTGCTCCAGGGCCGACACTTCTTTCTTGCAGGGCTGAAGTTCTCACTTTTCCAGGTCGAAAAATTTCAAGTTTAGAAGTTTCTCATAGAAAGTTCACAAACTTACTGCCAACACCTAAACTGCACGGCCCTCCCTCTTCCTTAAATAAACGGGATGGTTCTGTCACACTACTCGGTATCTTTCCAGAGTGAAGGAAAAGTCATTTCTCTCCAGAGCGAGCCTCTGAGGCCAGCAGGCTCCCGCGGCCAGCAACCCTCGCCCTTCCAAGCCAAGGCTTCTGGTATCCAGCCTCACACATACCCACAAGCTCCCAGACGCCTATTGCGAAACCCAGCTCCAAGGAGCCCTCCAGCCCGGCACAGCCTGCGCGGGGTCCGTGGGCTCGGGAGCCACCTGAGGAGGGGGGTGGAAACGAGTCTGGCACGTACAGCATTGCGCTGAAACCCTTCTTTCAACCGTTTGGGAGGCGCTCTCCCACAAAACACTGGGATTTAACCGACTGACACTACCAATGAAAGAAAATGTTTATCAAAAAAATTCCCATCCAGTTGCCTGTCAGCACCTATTTACACCAGTGGGGTGGCAGCCTTGCATCAGCCTCTCTACCCGAACGGGAGGCTTGGGAAGCGCAACAGCACACACGTAAAGGGCATTATTTAAGGAAAACTGCAAATATGATGAAGTCTAGGTCAGTTTTCCAACAGCCACACACAGTAAGAGCGGACTGAACCGAACACCTCACTGACCCACTGGATCCCCCTCGCTCTCCCACTCGCTCGCTCGCTCGCTCCCTCCCCAGCCGCAGCACGGGCAGCTCCTGCCTCTGCCCGGGGCAGCCCCTCATCAGGGCTGGCGCCAGGCTGCGGGGCGCTGCTCCAGGGCAGGACACGGACGCACAGACAAAAAGACAAGCAAAACACCTCTCCACATACACACAAGAGACCACCAAACCCCTCGGCCAAACGCGCCTCCTCCTCAGCCCGCTTCGGACACCGGCAGACCCGCGGTGCGCGCCTGCTGGGCAGCCCGCCGCACCCCTCTCCGGGGGCGGCACTCACCTCGGGCGGGACGGGGCCTCGGCAGCAGCCTACGTCCGGCACAGGGGAGAAGCCGCCTCTCCGTCGGTACCGGGCAGGCGGCCGCGCGGCGGGGCGAGGCGGCGGCAGAGCCCGGCTCCGCGGCACACTTCCACTTTCTCTCGGGGGTCTTTCTTTGCGGCACGGTGCGCCCAGCCCCGCCGTGTCGAGCCGCGCCGCCTGCGCCTGCCTCCCTCAGCACTCCTCCCTGCCTGCCTCTCGCAGACACCTCCCCACGATGCCCAGCTGCCGGCCGCGCAGAGGCGGCCGGGGGGCGGCTCCCCCTCCACCGCCCCGCCCCGGTACCTGCCGGGGCGCCCCGAGGCCGGCGGGGCGGGCCAGGGGAGGCACTTCGGCCCCGTGCCTACAGCCTCCCCTCGCACCCACCCCCCGGCACACCGCCGAAGCCCCTCTCGTGCCCTTCTCCGGCACTCACCCGCCGTGCTCGGGATTCACCCGGCCCAGCGGGGCACTCCGCAAAGGGCTGCTGCGGTTTTTGTTTTTTGCGACCTTCATTGTCCGCCCCTCTCCTGCGGTAAACTGCTCGAAGGAAGGGGTCGTGGAGGCTGTGTAGGTTGGAGTAGTCTGGATGTAGTTCAGCCACAACAAAGACCCCCTTGATTCCCTGCTGGTACACAATGCCCAACAAAAGGGAAACGCTGGGAATGTCACATCACTCTGTGAGATGGAGAAAAAAACACCACTTCTTATGGGGTTCGTAGTTATGAAATAAATGGCAGCTTGGATGCATCTATTTCTGTCCCAGTACTACAAGCAGCTTGCTCACGCCCTGCTGCTTTAGCACTGTAGGCAGAAAACTTGCAAAAATCATAAAGGCAGTAAAGCCACAAGTCCTGATTACAAAGAAGTCTTTTGCTACCTTATTAAGGTGTGAGACTAGCTGTTAAAATATTTTGCCCACAGGTAAGAACCCTGCTTAACTTTTAGCTAAAGTATATACCCACTGTTGCACATCAGTGCATCTATTTTCTGAGATTAACTAAAGAGTATAAACACCTACATATCAGATCACCCCTCACTCAGTCTTGAATGGTCCCTGCTTACCTGATGATGGCACCTGGGCTGACTGACTCAGGGTTGCTTGTAAGAGATACAAGCAGCTGTCCATCATATAATGTTCAACCGCGATCCACACCTAAGTGGTTCGCTTTGGAAATTCACTCAAGCTTTTCAGAGAAGCCTAAGCTGCCAGTCACAGACCTAACCACAACTAGCTTCACATGAAGTTTTAGGTGCCCACCACTCAAAGTCTGAATATTTAGTGTCCCTGTAGCCAGATCAAACACATGTAGGGGATGGGGGGGGGGTGGTTGGGAGCAGAGCACATTTCCCTGTCCCTGGAAGCTAAACCAGTACACAGCAGGAGTGAAGGAAAGGAGAACCTAGTCTCTATCTTTGTGATTGCTCAGTTAGGAAATGTGCTCCCAGAATAGTTTTAATCCTGATGATGCACACTATACAGAGAAGAGTTTAGACCCTAAATCAGTTTCCTGCAGGTTAAATGCTTGGATGATGTCTTCTGGCCATTTGACTTTTAATTCTGGCTCCCCCCTGGCCTAACAACAATGGAGTATCCTATTTCCTTTTTCCCCAAACCTCAGTATGCCTTAGTGCCTCACTGAAGCACTTTTTCAAGAAAGTGGATTAAAACTCTCTGGAGCTGGGGAAGGCTTATAACAGCTCTTTGCTTTTTGGCCGAGCACTTGAAATCATCAGTGGTTATGCAAAGAGCAGGTAACTTCCTCCTTGTGCTCTGTAAGCAACTTTCATGCATAAGATCTGTCATCTTATATTGATTTCCATTCAGTCCAGAAAGACTGATGTCTCAGGTGGAAAGGATCTCCTAGAAGCCTTTTGTAGTGCCTATTTCTTTCCTTTGGCTTCTTATGTTACATAGACTTTTACACAGAAGTGACCTTTTCTGTTTAAGGGACTAGCAGCTAAGCATCTAGAGTGGAAATGAAGCAATAGCTGTGAAAAGCTGTGAAAAGTTAAGGCACACCAGATATATGTATATCTTTACAGTTCATTTTGTTTTTCAAAACCATGAAGCATGTTAATGGTACTCTATCTGACACTGACTATTACTTAAAAGCAGCCATTTCAAGTCAAATAGAAAATGTTGCCAGTATTCTTGCAAACACTGACATCCAGAAGTTTATTCACAAGGGTAGTTGTGTGGCAAGTCATTGAGGTGACTCAAGTGAGACAAAGCATAGAGGAAAATCTCTGCAAGCTGAAAGACTTTCTCAAAAGTGAGAAAGCTGAGAAAGTTACAAAAGAATCAGAACTCCACTGTAAAATGAATGATCTTTTTTTTGCTCTTGGAAGAAGAGAAACAGGAGCACTGGTATGAAAAAGCCCCTGTATTTTCATGCTTGCTGGTGCCTAGGTCTGCGAAACAAAGCACGGGAAGGTTTAGATGCCACAGACGAGACTCCAGCAGTAAATTGGGTTGCTGCTTTCCCTAAGGGTGTACTTTTATCAGTGCAGCTAAGGTGATTTTGGAGCTATCTGTTGTCCTAAAGGTGGCAGTCCTGCTCCTAATGCTTCCTCTGTTGAAGTAAATTTTAAACAAAACTAAACATTTTTTCATAGCTAGTTTTGTTGCTTGAACAAGGTCTCTGAGCGTCAGTGCTGGGTAGATGAGAAAGAAGCAGAGTGGAGCTGTAGTGCCAGTGAGAGGAGACAGGCACTGCCCTAGGACTGCAGCAGGCAGCCACCGATTCGACTAACTGTTGTAAAATTCACCTTCATAGGAATAGCTCAGAAAAGTGTACCTTAAATCTGCTCTTCCTTTGTTGACTAAACTACTTTGCATGGTATAAATAAACTGTTAGAGAAGGAAAGATTCTGTTACTCTGTGGTTAGGAAACACCATCAGGCCGATCTCTCTTCTAGTGCTTGCTTGAAGAATTGATACTAGCTGTTGGAGCAAGGCATTAAACCAAGGTCTTCTTAGCCCCTCGGTGTCTCCAATCAATTTTCCTGCACCAGATTCTCTAGCCCCAAACTGCAGTGTTGGGGAGAAACACATGCCTAGCTGTCAACATGTTAGCACTGATAGCATGTGCAGTGTACACCTGCATTATAGTGTAGTCTCAGCAGAAGTGCTGGGTCTCTGCTGGTTCCTGTACACAAGCTCTGGTATCTTTGCAGGACACAGCACTGTGCTGTGCAGGCATACCATCCTCCAGCAGGCAGTCCATATTAAAATATCATTCTAACAGTTAATACAATATTGAATTATTCCACTAAACTGATGGTATTTCATTAAAATAGCAATATTGTTTCTGTTTCTAAAGCTGATTCTTCCTCTATTATAAGACCTAAAAGGGCAGTTTAGCATTATATCAAATGTGTACAAAGCTACCCAGTTTTTTAGTTTTCATTATTTTGATGACATGGAAACAAGTACAACTCAGCTGTTACAAAAAATTAGAAGGCGCAAAAAAAATTGTCTACCTCAGATATTTCAAGTTAGTAATGTTCACTGTAGAAATAATTTGTTGTGACTTTGGAACAAAAAAAATTAACTTTGGGTAAGACCTTTGTAATTGTAAGCTAAGATCACCCAGTGGTGTTAACTGCATCTATTCAAACTTTATCGTGAATAGAGTGTGATTTAAGTATCATTTCCAATCTGTGTGCAGCCTACTAAGAGTGCTATTTCAATTCATTCATTCACTCTTTCATTGATAGTTATGTATCTAAATTTCTATCATGTCTGACACTAACCTGCAAACAAATCATTGCTCCTTGCTTCTCCCTCAGAGCATGTCATTATATATCAGTTCAGGGGATGAAATTCTGAATCAGAAGGAATTTGAAATAATTTGGAGTTGTTGTCAATCTGTAACCTACTATTAGTGGGAAATTCTGGTGTGGGTCCACGAGGTATTTTTACAAGTCAAAGGTTAGAGAGCAGCCATAAGAAGACATGGAAATTCCCATGGTATGAGCTTTACTAAAATGCCAAGCATGCCATTGGAATAGCATGAATATGAACAGCATTCCTCCTTGCAGCTCAGAAGTTTCTGTTGGATGAGAAAAGGAACTGAACCTCTGTGGTTGTTTTGACGCTATCCTCCTATGTTCAAGTGGATTGACTTTTACTTGTTGCCCTTTTTTTAATTGAGTAAAATTTTCTCCAGATCAATTCAAACTAAAGATGATTCTAGCCCTACACTTCCCTCAGGGTATATTCAACTTGAGTTTTTCTTTTAGTCTTAATGTTTTTCTTCAGAAATTTTATTTTGGACATATACCTTTGAGAGATGGGGTCATAACAGTCTCTTCTTGTCCCACACAGCTACGACAAATGCTATGTAGATGTGTTGGCTGCTTTTTAGTGGACTAGTAATCTGTGGAAGAAAAACTTCTGTAGCTTGACAGCTAAAAGCTTAGGTAGGAGGTGTGAATCATTGCCTGAAAGCTGGGAGACACTTTGTTCATGCAAATTGCATGGGGTGAAGTGAGGACAGTGAAAGGTTTCTAGACAGCCAGCGCTATAGTGATCTCAGAAAGGAAAAGTGGGGAAGCTGGGTGAGAGAAGATTTGACTCAAGGAAAGGGAAAGGGCATATTTTTAATCATAATTTTCTGACTATGAAGACATTCCTCTTTTTCTGCATAAAGACAAATGGACAGATTATGTCAAGGAACATATACTGTCAGATAAGTAAATAATCTACTGTGGCTATGGACATGGTAGGTGATACGAAAATATGAACTAAGTGAAGAGAAGAAAGTGACCTTATACAGATCAAAGGATTTCACTCTATTGCTTGCTGTCAAATACCCGCATTATTTTTAAAGGAGAGGTCATGCGGTATCACAGAAAACATCAGGCAAAGAGAAAAGGGAACAGGGAAAGAGAAAAGGGAAAGGAGAGGAGGTCTTTTCAGAATGGAAAACATCTTTACTCATATATAATCAATACACAGTACCCTGACTTGCTTCTAGTGAATAGTCTTTGCTGAAGTTTTCCGCCAAGGTTAATGAAACATTATGAAAGTTAGTCAAGGAGAAAAATTTTGTATCCATTCAAGTGTGTATGAATTTCACAGTATTTTTGTGTCTGTCACTTCAAATTATACTCATCCATGTTTATTTGGGTTTTTTTTCAGACAAGACAATGGTATGATCAGATTGCTTTCTTTCTCCAGATCTATTAGCAAAATTTATCAAAAAATGCTTGTTTTCCTGTTAAAATTTCTATTTCCTAACCTGGAGATTCATATACCATTTTCTATTCTGACAGCAAACTAATTACAGTCTGGGGTATGTCATTTTAATACTGACATAAGCAAGGGAAATTGAAAAGAAAGTGGCAAAATTTATCTTGTGCCATATTCAAAGGTTGACTTTGAATCCATAGAGCAAAGCACAGCGCAAAAACACAGTACTTTTGTACTATGGATTTTCTGTGTATCTAGATCCACTCTGAAGAGTCGATCTTATGCTAAGCTCAGCTAAATTGACAAAATCATTGATTTCTATTCGTGGATTTGCATTAATCAAGGTCCATGGCATCTTACCATGCTACATATCTTCTTGACAATTAGTTTGGAGAAGTAGAAGACTGGAAATAGTGGAACAGCTACTAACTTTTGAATAGCACTGATCTGAATGTATGACTCCATAAGGGTCTATCATAACAGTAAAACTACTAATTGTTGATGTGTTAATTGAGGATTGGGTTATCAAGAGCTTCAGCTGCTTGGTTATAACTGCATTTTAAATATAGAATTAGATGCCATCAGCCTCTACAGGGAAAAAGTACATTACACTGGCAGGAGTAATCATTCAGAAAACTTAGATTCAGGTATTCTATAGACTTGTGCCCAAAATACTGAATTCATAAAATTGCTCCGTAGATTCTTACCATTTTAATACTTATGTGAGTGATTTACATACTGGATTGGGAGGCAGAAAATTGTTTGGTTTCAATGTTGAGAAACATTAGCTTCATGACAGTTGTAGCAATGTAAGGCAGAGGATATATGAATTTAGGTTTAGTTACACTGAGGCTCCATTTATTTTAAATTCTTAGTGAATCATTTTTAGAAACTGGTATTTTTAGAGGAACCCCTTATTCACTGGAATCCAAACCCATTCCTTAATACTGCCAGTTCCAAACCACATTTTGTCAGGAAAGGGTTTCTCAAGAGAAGGGCATGAAACAGTGCAATCAGTGAACTGTAGTAAATAATAACATGCATGTCCTTATCCTACCTGAGTTGATAAATGGACAGTGTAGCTGGTTAAAACGAGAGGATCTGTTCCTCACTACTCTAATGAGTATTAACCGCTAGCCTAAATAAGACAGGCTCACAATCTGTGTTTCTGACACACCAAGCAAATGTCCTATATACTTCTTTTCTCCAAGGGTCAGCCAGCTAATCATTTACTTCGCTGCTCCCACTTTTTCTATTTATGTCCTGGTGAGAAAAGGGAGTGTTTCTAGTGTCTCAAGGAGTCTGTAGGATGGACATTGGATTTCCTGGTCCTCTCAGAAATGCTGAATCTTTAAAAATGGGTTCATGGTATTCTTTTTCTTATATCCTTTCATCAGGTTAATACAAGTTATAAATGCTTTCAGACAAAAAAAGTCATGATCCTAATTTATAGAAATTTGATCTCTCTTGCCACTACAGTTTCCATTTTATTACTAATAAGTGTATTATTTGGTAACAAAAATATAATACTGTGTTACAAACATAAGCACTAATCAAGCAGCTTACTCAGCAAAGGAATCTATCTAAAATCATTTGTTCTATCTATGCTCTCCTGCAACATTGCATGTGGCAGCACTGTGCAGGTCACATTGCTCAAATGTTTACATTTCTTAGTTTGAGGCTTTTTCTGGGTCATGCTGTTGGAAAAGCATGAGGCAATCGTCAAAAATACATAACCTTTACAATGCTCTTATGTGGTCAGGTGAACCACATCACTACTGTGCCCCAAGTACTCTAGCATAGGCTCCCCAAAGCCATTTTCAATGGTTGTTCTAAGGTAGAGATAGCTGAGTGGATCAGCTGGAGAAAACTGCATCAGGGTACATGAAACAAAACTAAAAAGGAGAGCAAAATCATGGTAGTCTTGGCAAGAGATGTATGAGATGTAGCTGTGAGGTATTTCAGAGGATCTTGACACCTTGTGCATGATCACAAATGAAGTAGGAGAACAGAGGGGAGGAGGAGAAAGAAAGGGAGAGGGTGGAGAATAAAAAGAGTTTTATCTTTGAAGATATCTCCAGAGAAGGTGATGATGACTAATTGTCTTATATCTCTATGTAACCTTAGGCCTCATATCTCTATGTAACCTTATGAGGGTAGCCTTATCATGTTAGATGAACAGATGAGGACCTCATTATTCACTGCCACAGCACCAACTCTGCCAACACCTCCTTCTTCCACAAACAACCCCCGTCCTACAGAGTCATTCCTGAGCACAGTGCCTTCCGTTGTCAGTGATATTCCCCCACTCCACAGGAAAATCAGCCTCACTGTCTCCAATCGTTGTTGATAATTATCAGTTCAGGAGACTGACTAAACTTTCCCCATAGTTTAAGCAATAGCTCAATATCTGCTGGGTGCTCACAGTTTGGTGGTAGGATGGTAGGATGAAACTGGCTTTACAAGTGTGTCACAGAGCTACTGGAATGGAATAAATGGAATTAATATGTCCAGCTAAAAAAATGTGACCTTCTGGGTCCAGTATTTTCTGGATTGGGCTGAATGACTGGGCATGGAGGTGTTTCTTGTAGAAACTTCTTAGACTAATCTATTCATGCAATAACCTTAGGAAGGTATTTAGGTACACCTAGTCTAAACAGAGGGAGGGATTCTCAGTAATGCCAGTAATCATTTAGTCAAAAGAGTCTCATCTGAAGTGTCCATTTTGATTTTGGAAAAGAAACTTCTTTTTCATTTTTGTTCAATAGAAAGCTAACCCTATTTTTGTTCAAATATGAAATATAAATTTGTCTTAATTTCTGATGAATTTAACATTAATTTTTTAATGTTTTAACATTAATTGAAAGATTATTTCAAAATAAATGGTTTGCTACTCACTTTTACATTCATTAAGAAAAAATGAAACAAAGGTGAAATGCACATTTTCCTGGCATGTTTTGGTTCCTGAAATTCTCTGGCTATCACCAACAAAACTGGTGTTTTACCTGTCATCTTACACAAGAGAATGCTTTTCCCTTCAATTTTTACATTAAAAATACAAATAGATCACATACTTGTTTGAATTAATATTTCGGAAAATTTTAAACATGGGAAACTGACAAACTCCTCAGAAAAGTTAACCAAGCAGGCAAAATAAAACATGAACTTTCCATTAGTTTTTCTAGATCTCTGATTTTGCAGACAGCAAAATAATCACTATTCAAAAGTCTTAGTAGTGAAATTCGAACAGATTGATTTAGTTATACTTTCACACATGTGCAAAATTCAGTACTTGCTTTTAAAGCAAATCACACAGCTAAAGATGGATACTATAGTTCCGTGTGGCAGTGTTGAAATTTAAATCAGCAAATCAATATTCACTTGAATCATATAATTCAAATTAAATTATCTTAATTTGCAAAGTCAGAAGGAGTTATTTGAATCAGCAAAAGAAAAAATTAATTAAAAAAAAAATACTTGTCATTTTAGCTCAAGAGACTAATAGCTACCTCCACTATATACAGGGACCAAGCAAACATTGATTTTAGCTATAATATTCATTGCAGATTCCAACACCACAGTTCAGGTACTCATAATCCCTTCAACTAAAAGCCTCTACTAGCAGGCAACAATTGCGGGGTTTAGACTGATCAAACTTGTCTTGTGCACCATTATCTCAATTTCCTCTAAATAAAAGGTAGAAGCTTTAGGCACTGTTTCCAATCCCCTGCTTATTGTGATAGCCTTGACAAAATCACCTAGGAGCAGAGATCTATTGCACTCCCCCTTGCACCAGCAGTCTTCAGGGTGTTCATCTGAGATTACATAGTACATATATAATAATACTAATGACTCTTTCTCTTCATTTCAGTGAGATGCTACATGCTCAAGAAAGTGGGCCCATGTGAACCTCATGAGGTTCAACAAGTCCTGTTCCTGGACTGGGACAACCATCTGTATCAATACAGGCTGGAGGATGAAGGGATTGAGAGCAGCCCTATGAAGAAGGACTTGGGGGTGCTGGTGGATGAAAAGCTGGACATGAGCTTGCAATGTGCACTCGCAGCCTTGAAAGCCAATTGTATTCTGGGCTGCATCAAAAGAAGCACAGCCAGCAGGTCAATGAGTTGTTTCCACCCCTCTACTCTGCTCTGGTGAGACTCTACCTCGAGTACTGTGTCCAGCTCTGGAGTCCTCAGCACAAGACAGAAATGGGCCTGTTGGAGCGATTCATGAACAAGGCCACAAAAATAATCAGAGTGCTGGAACAACTTTCCTATGAAGAAAGGCTGAAGGAGTTGGGATTGTTCATCACGGGGAAGATAAGTCTCTGGGGAGACTTTACTGTGGCCTTTCAATACTTAAAGGGGGCTCATAAGAAAGATGGGGACAATCTTTCTCATTGGGCCTGTTGTGACAGGATAAGGGGTGATTGTTTTACACTAAAAGAGGTGAGATTTAGACTAGGTATAAGGAAGAAATTTTTTATGTTGAGGGTGGTGAAACACTGGCCCAGTTTGCCCAGAGAGGTGTTAGAAGACCCATCCCTGGAAATGTTCAAGGTCAAACTGGACAAGGCTCTGAGCAATCTGTTCTAGTGGAAGATGTCACTGTTCACTGCAGGGGCTTTTAGACTAGATGACCTTTAAAGGTCCCTTCTAACCCAAAATATTATATGATTCTATAATTCTATTTCAAATACATGATGCCATCATTAATATTAAAAAGAAAAGTGCTGAGACATTAACTGGGTTATAAACAGTTATGCAGCTTCCTGTGGTGCCTTGCTTTGGTTGTTGATGAGTTTTATTTAAGGAAGACCAGATAAATCTTTCCCTTACCTAAGGAGAACTGAGCATTGAGTAACCAATGAAGCATGTGACTCTCATCAGAGATGAAAATGACCATGGGGAGCTTGGAAGTTATGTTCAAACTCTGTGATTCAGAAGTTAGCCCAAAGAGTATGGTGCACTTCACTGTCCCCTAAAAGGAGGATTTATTATATACAGAATATAATTTGTGTGTATAACTTGGAGAATGCTACTTCCTTCCAAGTTAGCTTTTGAAGAACACTTCATGTGTTAATATGTTCTTGAGGTTTTTCTTCCCAAATAACTAAAGTATAGATTTATAAATTCTACAGCAAGAGATTCTTGGCATCTTTGACCCTAGCTGAAGAATCTGTGTTGGTGAGTTCTCCACTTCAGATGAAGGATGGAGCCTCAGAGCAGAAGTATATGGAATAAAATCAGAGAACAAAAGCGGTGAAAGAGTCATGTTGCAACAGGTGAGCAACAAATATTTTAAATGGCAGCCTATGCCATCCAGAAATCTCACAATTATTTCAGGAAGACATTATTTGATCACAGGAAATTTGTTAGACCTGATGGTTGGTGTTCCAGGACTCACAGGTTTCTTAAAAAAGATCAGACTGTGAAACAAGGGATGAATAATACAGAAGTTACTTAGCTACTTTGAAAAAAGCTGAGTCAAAGCAGTCTGTGTTACTCTTTGCACTCCAATATAATGCTCTACTCTTTTTAATACCAGTAGGTACTAAAATGGCAGTAGGATTAAAACTAGTTATGATAAAATTGAAAGATATTAGCTGAGTTAAAAAATGTGTGGTAAATGACAAGTTCAGGTATTTATATTTAGACACATCTGTTGGTAAATAAACTAGAAAATAAATCTGTGAGTTTAGGTAGGAATTTTAAAAGGCTCTGTCAAAAGTGTGGAAGAAGGATGTCTTGGTCAACAGCCTTAATCCCTTTATCACTGTGATCTATTAGAACAAGTTGTGGAGTATTACAATGAGCTGTGGAGTATCACAATCCCACAGTTCAGATGTAACCTCAAGCACAAGGAGAAAACAAGACTCTTAGCTTTCAAGAGGACTAAGCTCTCTAGTTCTAATTCTACACAAAGGCCTAATTAGGACACCTTGGTTTGTAGGCTGTGTCCATTAGTGACATCATGTTATGCTGTCTGGATAGTATGGACTAAAATGTCTGCTTAATTCTGACTAGGGGTTAATAGCAGCAAATTTAGCCGTAAAGGTGAAGAACCAGAAAATTTTATACAGACCTAAAGAGAATACAGTAAAATTTATACATCTTCCAGGAAGGCTATGCTGGAGGGGTTTTCAACAAATCCAGTGGAACCAGACTCCAGCAGGTTCATTTCCATGCCACCCTTGTCTCCTCTTATAGTCTTACAGCTGCACTCAGTGTGGCAAGGGAAGCTTGCCTTCTCTGCCCCTTCAAGCTTTGACACAGGTGTTCACCCTCTCCCTATATTTTCTCCTTCTCCATAGGTATGGAGAGAGAAAAGAGAAATTTTCAGGATCAAGTGCTGTCTCCCTGTCTTTGCCCAGGAACTGATTAAGAGTCCTTTGCCACCACACATGTCTCCCGCTGCTGTGCATGAGACATGAAGTTCATAGACAAAGGAATTCTGGAAGGTTTTTAGGTTATATGTAACTCCTGGTAAGATTTTCCACCTTCTACGGTTTGATGCTGTTACCACCCCAATCGAAACCAAATGCCCAATTTTGTGCTGCCACTTTAATGAAAGAATATCTGTGGAATATGTACAATGAAAATCCTACTTAAACTTTAGATTTCTGTACTAGAACAGTTTATATTTTATAATACTAATTATTGATAACGATGAAGAATGAAGTAACTTTGGGTGAATAGATATACATAAAAAATGACTAAATTATTTTTCCTTAAATAAGTTTACCTGTAGTGCTGAAATATCAGAGGATAAAAAGGGAGTTACAGACAACTCATGCCTTTACTCTTTGCTCCAGAATCATGCTAGACAAATATGGTGTTCTAATCTTTTCCTTAGCAATACTAAGGAAGCTAAATACCTATATGTATATATATCAAGTATATGTACCTACATATCTCCAGGGACCTGGTGAGGTGAAATGGTTAAATCATGTTTAACCAGAATGTATACTTAGTGCTCTTTATCTCCCTGGAACTTGTTAGCACTTTGAGGACCAATTCACTAAGAATGAATAATACCATGAATGACATCAGCTTCCGCCAACATGCAAGAGGTTACTATGGTAATGGAGAAAGTTTTTCACAGTACAAAACAAGTACCATACTTGATATATTAGCCAGCCAAAGAAAGCAGTCACATATAAACTACAGCATCTTTCTAATGAATAGCCATTTATGCAGCATGCATGTTAGTAATTCTGCTGAGTTCCTCTGAACATCAAACTGTTGGCAGTTATATTGAAAAACTTGGCAGATTTACAAAAGTGTTAACATTTTGTTTTCAGCAGCTTGTTGGTTGTTTTTTTTCTCTTGGAGCTCATATCTTGAGCATATTCACAGAATCTTTAGCCCATGCCAACCAGGAAGGTCTCTGATGGGAGCTTAAATGTACTGTATATGCACACTGAGAAGGAAGAACATCCAAGCCATGCAAATGACTCAAAATAGACTTTTTTTATTATTATTATTATTTGTGGCAGAAGAACAGATGGCTTCTTTGTTAGGTGTGGCACTTTCTTTTTTATTTGCTCCCCACCTTTTCAATGAGCGTTTAATCCACAAACCACTGCCATCATATTTACTGCAATACAAAAGCCAGAAAATTTTGAAACCTTCAAATCTTATCAGTGCATGTGTGTATTTATGTATATGGTTATTTCTTTACTGGATCAAAGCCAGTACCAAACCACATGAATAATCTCTTGCGACAAAAAGATAATAAAAATAAAATAAAATAAATTCAAAGCAGAAACAAGATATTATTTCCTTGCTCCTTCCACTTCTCAAGAGTAAAACATTGTCTTCTTATTTTGGATGTAGTGCGATCAACTCTCCTTTCTTCATTGCAGGGGCCACTGAGAGATGGGGGAAAGAGGGAATCTGAGAGTAGTTACAGACCATTGATTCTAAGAATCTTCTGGCAGATAACTGGAGTTTGCTACTGATGTATATTATTGTAAACCTTGTGCCAGGACTCTGGTAACAACTGAAGAGACATTCTTCACAGTAGTTCTATGCTTCTTCATTGTATCTCCTTTGGAAGGATGAAGGGGTGAACAAAAAGCAAAGAAATTTATTTAGAGTGAACTAACTTTCATGCAATAAAACATTTCTGAATTCCAGAAAAAGGGAGTAACTGATCTTGGATTCTGTCTTCTGCCACCTATGTAGTACATTTTGGCTGTAGATGCTGCCAAATACATACATTTTAAATGCTGCCAAAATTAAACTTCACTTCCCAAGTCTTTCTGTGTATGATCATCCCACCATTCAGCCTGACACAGTTTTCATAGGCATGAAAGGTTGCTCCAATTCCACATCTGCATTTCTCATCAACCTTTCACATGAGATTTTAAAATGGATTTTAAATATAAAAGAGTATTGATCTGTTGAATTTTTGTATAAATTAATGTCTTCCTAATGTCAGTATCAGAAGAATATTTCCTAATCTAAAATTTGAATCCTGACAGCACTGTGTATTCTGCTACGGCATATATAAGGCACATTCTATACTGGATATCTAAACTATATAGAGACAATTTTTTTGGTAGTGTTTTCACAATTTAGTTTCTTCTCTGTTGTCTCATTTATTACAATGTTAGTTGATATGTTGAGTGTGAGGTTGGTTTTTTTTTCATATTGGCAAAAATGTAAAGAAGAGGTGAAAAAAAAGGCAAAACTTTTCCTTTTATGGTTTGGTTTGGTTTTTTTAGCTTGAATTTATCCTTTCTAAAATATTTCACACTTAACTGCCATTCTGTAAATGCAATGCTGTGGCAGTTCCAAGAACAGATACTCAGTCTTTGGAAATGGAGGAATCAGCAGCACAGATTATGCATGTTGGCCTGAGCCCTACAGCCTGACTAGCCTCAGTGGGATAGCATGATGCTGGGGGTAGAAAGCAGCCCATTTCCCAGGGCTAGAGTGATCACTGTTATGTTGGTAATGTGCATTCAGGCTAGGTTTACGAATTTTTAGGCACTGCAATAAAAATCACAGATGATCATTTGGAAAGTACTTTTCCATACAGCTCATGTGACTTACCTGTATTAAAAAAAACCTTTTTTTTTTTTTTTTGTCAGACCTTTTGCGTCTCAGGCAGGAGCAAAACCAGGTTTCTGCTTTGTAGCAAGTTGTTTAATGCCCTTGTGTTAACACAATCTCAAAAGCGTCAGTAGATGTCAATGAAGAAAAAAACCAAATGAGTGCTCTTTAAAGTACTGCCACCACATAATATTCCTGAGAGGACCTGACCTGCCCTTTTACAAAATGGAACTTGTTAGGTCTGGACTCTTAAAGGTTGGCAAGTTTTAGGGTCAGGACTGTACATTAGACCTATAACAGATGCTCTCTCTTAAACCCTCTCCCCTCCCAAAGGGAACGAGAAAAAGAATAAGGGAGAGAGACATTGATTAGAAAAGAAAGCTAGAACAGCTTTAATGAAAATAATAATAATAAAATAGGATATACGCAAATATATACAAACCCTGTATTGAACCCATCTCCCCTAATGGCAATTACATCACTGTCACCACTGATGCTATACAGCAGGCACCAGGGAAGTCCCAGACTGGACTCAGCAGCAGAGGGTAACTGGATTCAGGAACACACAGACTGGGATCAAAGGCAGAATGGACAGAGTCCTCTTTGGATGATGGCCATTGAAGAAGAGACTTGTTCCTTGTGATCCCTCAGCTTTATACCGAATATGACGTATATGGGATGGAATCCCTAGTTGGTCAGTTTAGGGTCACCTGTCCTGGCCGCTCCTCCCTGCCGGTGCAGCCTTTCACTTTCTGCACCCCTCAACATGGTGCACAAGATCCAGCAGTGGCCTTGGTCTGCACACCAATCCTTGGTAGTAACAAGGATTGGGGTGTTGTCACTGCTAGAAGCAGACGCTGTCTGTGAGAACATGCTGCTGACTTCAGACAGTGCAGTTAGAAGAACTGAGCTGAAAAGTAAAATCACTGAACAGAATTAGTTCTGTTCTCACTCAGACCAGGACAACTTCCTTTTCCAGTTCTGTCGTTTTACTCCATAATGCAACAACTTCACAGTCAAGAGCTCTAACACTGGTAACTAATAACCATCCCAATCTCCCCGCTAGCTTGCGAGAAGAATCCAGTGCTGCTTTCCATGGTAGCCCATGCATATCCATTTCAATTATTTGGTGGGTAACCATTGCCCCATTATCTATTTCAGGCCGTGCCTCCGTCAGAGTCCACTTAGCCTGGAAAGTGCCCACGGGAGTCCAGTCCTTAGTACTGGACCATCCCAGAATATAGAGAGTCACTGTTATGGCCTCTCCAGTTCCCATGGTATGGCTGTTCCTGGGTCCTGCTGACTATGCCAAATGTGTGAGCAGGCACAGGCAGGGTGCAGGAACAACCACAAAACCATGGTTGAAATGCAAAGAGTAAATTTATTCTCGTTACCTCACCAACTGGTGGATCTCTGCAGCAGCACCTGGGCAGGGGCACACGAGCAGGGATGCAGGTACCATGGAGCTCAGTCCATGCTAGAGAGAGCAGAAACCAAAGCCCTAACGAAACATGCTGGGTTTTCCTGTATATGAGGGATTCTTGCCAATGTAGTTTTCCACTGTGCTTAGACCTTTCTCACAGCAAGGCAGGAATCTCAAGCATATTTGATAAGGTGCCTCTGAGTCTTTCACAGACCTGTGTTATCTGAACACAGATATTCTACTTGTCAAGTACAGAGAGCTGAGCAACAATTAGTGTGATATATGTTTTTTGACACCTCAGCTGCAAGTCACTTGAGCATGTTTACCATCCTCCTCACCAGTCTTCCATTATTCTCCCACACTGTCAACCAGGTTCCTAAACAGGCCAAAGTCTGCCCTACAGAAGTCTAAGGTGACAATTCTATTGACCCCCCCCTCCTTACTTCTCCAAGGATCAGAAACTCTATGATTTTGTGATCACTGTGTAGACTCCACCACCTTTTTTGGGGAAGAAGCCCTAATTCCTATGTGATTGTTCTCAGGCGCTTCAGTGGTTTCTAACAGATTGACAACCCTTCTGTCTTTGCTGCCACACGGATCTCCATCCTCTGCCTCCACTGAGATGGCTAGGGTGCTGCACCCATTAGTACAGGGACATTTTAAATGTGCTCCAGTGTACTCAGCACATCATGGAGCAGACTGAAGCATCTCGCTACCACACTATCCCTCAAACACTGGCATGGTGTCCCATGGCTTATCTCTAGGGAGCCTGGTTTTATCCCTTTCCCCCTTCAAATCTAGTTTAAAGCTCTTTCCGTGAGATCAGCCAGCTCCTGTGCAAGGATCCTTTTCTCCCTTTGAGACAAGTGAACCCTGTCTGTCGCCAGCAGGCTTGGTGTTGTGTAAACCAACCCATGATCAGAAAGCCCGAAGTCTTGCTGGTGACACCAAGCTCAGAGCCAGGTATTGATCTGCTGGGTCTTCCTGTTTCTTCCCTCATTGCTCCCTGCAACTGGAGGGATAGAGGAGAACACTACTGTGCTCCTGATCCCTTGACCAGTCGTCCCAAGGCCCTGAAGTCTCTTTTGAGCACCCTTTAACTTCTTGTTGTAACTTTGTTGCTGCCTACCCGAAAAGTCAATAACGGATAATAATCTGAGGGCCTTGCCATGGTAGAAAGTTTTCTCACCACATCTTTATCCCAGGCTGCAGGGAGGCAGCAGACTACTCTAAGAAATTGGACCTTCTGTTCCCCTCAGGAGAGAGTCTCCTATGACAATAGCTCATCTTTTTTTCTTTATGGAAGCAGTTTTGACACAGTGCCATAGGCCAACCTAACCTCGGCAACACCTCCAACCTAGATGAACTGTTGTCCTCATTATTGTTTGGTTTCACTTGCAGAGCCTTGTACCTATTATGCAAGGGCACCTGGGATGGTGGGGCAGTCATGGAGGAGACGCGCCTGCTATGCCTGGCAGGAACTTGTCGCCATTGCCCCCTGTCCCTTGAGTCACCACATTCTTCCAGGTGGAGAGAGGATAGGGAATCTTCCGTGTCATATGTCCTGTCTGCCTGTTAGGCCTGTCCCAAGGAAGATGGGGTGCAGTTCCAGTAATCTATGTCTCTCAGACTCCCTGATACTCAACCTAATCACTTTCTCCCAAAGCTCTCTCACCAAGCAGAGGAGTTCCTCTATGTGGGCATACCTCCCACAGATGTGGTCACTGCTGCTGTCCTGTATGGGTGTAAGAGCCGGGCTCATCCTGCAGCCTGACACCTGGGTGGCTGCATGTTCCCACAGGAGCTCTGTCTGGGAAACTGCATCAGTTGTGGTGGGTGCAGAGCTTAGAGAGGCCATGGCCTTGTGCCGGATGAATACCATTGCTCTCTGGTCAGGCCAGCAAAGTTACAGCACCTTCCCTGCATGCCCTTCCATGTAAACTGCCACACCACACCCTGTTTGCCCACCATGGTCACTAGCAGTCCCCAGGTGCTTGACCACTGTTGCATTGGCCCAGCCCAGGTCTTGTCAGCTGTGAGTGCTGCAGGCTCCTGGCGACTTTCTCTCCTCCCCTGACTTTTGCCCAGTTCAGGAAACCCTCCCTGTGCATTGCACTAGAGCGCTTGGCTGTGGATTGTGCTGGCACTGGAGCTTCTCACCTTGGCAACCATAGACCATGCCCATTATTTTGATTGTGAAGGGATGAGTTATTACTCTATAGTTTGCAACTGTTACTTATTCTAATTAAAATCTGTTATCTTTCTTGGGTATATGTTCTGAGTAGGAAGGAAATGCGGCTTAATGTCCTTAAGTAAAGAATGCTGCTTTGTTTACAATGGACATGTTCTCTTTTAACTATTTTATATTTACATTGAAGTGCTGTTCCTACTTTGTCTAGTAGTTAAGTGGAATTCAATATTTCTGTGCTTTTCCTGTGAAATACTTAAACAGGATAGAGTCAGTCTTGGATAAGACTGATAAAGGAAGCCAGTTATTTAAAATTTTATATCAGACTGATGTCCTCAAAATGCTATTCTTGAGGTTTTTTTGATAGGCCTGAAGTCTTGCATATCCTGTGTGAGCTGAATGTGAAGTTTCCAATGTTATTTTTATCCACTCTTAATATTTTAATTATCCATAGTATTTGGGGAAGTCAAATGGAAAAGTTTTACTGTTCAGAGAGAACACAAGACGTTATTTCTGCTTATTTAAGGCTACTCATTTTTTTGGTTTGGATGTTCAGTTTATCTTATTAGATTTCACACATGAGTTTTGTCTGTAGTTTTAAAAATTAATCCCCATGCAAGGTGGTATTTGAGCCCTAATATTATTCACCACTATTCCCTACCTTTTCTTGATATTAAATCAGATGTTCATGTTAATCTGATAAATACTTAGTTCTTATTTTCTATTTATTTTTATTAGGGATTAACCAAATGTTATAGCATAAGAATAAATTATATCTGATTGGGAAGATGAGAATAAATATGGAACTATATATATATTTATATGTAAGTATTAAGCATGTTGCATATGAAATGCTTGTGTGATAACTTCTCTGAAATTTTCAGCTATGATAGAGGTGAAAAATGTGGTTAACTTGACATACCAGAATAGTGAGTCCAATAACGTTAAAGGAAAACAACTTTTTTCTTTCTTTTTTTTCTTATTCATGAGACTGTTATACATCTCTTGATTAAACCATACATTTAAAATTGTTACCTATAGAAATTGATTGATATTACCAAGAAGGGAATACCATTGAAGATGCCTTTAGGAATAAAGTTTGATCATTAAAAGGTACGAGTCAAAAATTTTTAGGCTTTTAGCTCAGTGTTACCCTTTAGTAGAATACTGTTGCATTAAAAAGCAAGCACATTTTTGTCAGTGAGCAACAAGTTTTTTAACTAGACCTAGTAGCCTCAGTTATTCTGATTGTGAGGAGAGGGTACATTAATATAAATGTAATTATTTGGGCCTGTTTATCAGTCTACATGTATATTTATGTTTTGATAACTGACAGTAGAAAAACTGAAAAAGACTCCTTGCTATTCTCTAAGGTAAAATGTTTTAAAAAACTTTATTTAAGCATAAATTGGATTATTTCTCTTCTGTGATCATTTCCATAAGGTCATTCTGGAGAAGATGCAGGAGAACAGTTTCCATTGAATAGGAATTAATTTTAAAAATTCAATAACAGGTCACATAAATCAGAACTTTTTGAAGAATCTGAATTCTTCTCACAGCTTGTTTATTTGCTTGCTCTTTTTGTTCCCTGCTTATAACAAAACCATTCCTGACTGTGGGTTTTTTTTTCTCAAAACCTGAGATTAATATGGATGCATCCAGTTCAATTTGGTGTTCTGTTATCTTTCAGCGTGGGTTATTTATTTTTAAGGGGCAGAAAGGCAAACTTCTAAAATTTTAACTAACACAGTGTACAGGTTAAAAAGAACGAAGGTGAACGTATGAGGCTTGCTTTTCTTGACACTTTCCTCTCCTGTTACATTAAAGGCTATTGTAGCGGGTCTGGCTGAGGTGCTTTTCCCCATCCAGCCCTCATGCTGCAGTACTGGGAGCTGGAGGGTGTTGATAACACACCCGTGTTATGACTGC
>WUAM01000431.1:124748799-124787721 GCA_024336885.1 Actenoides hombroni | reverse complement strand
TCTTCTCTTCTCTTCTCTTCTCTTCTCTTCTCTTCTCTTCTCTTCTCTTCTCTTCTCTTCTCTTCTCTTCTCCCTCTTCCTCTTCCTCTTCCTCTTCCTCTTCCTCTCCTCCCTCAAAAGTAAGTAGTCTGTAGGTGGTGAGAGGCTGGCAGGGCACACTGCTTGGGTGGCAGACCCTAACTGACCAAAAGGATATTCCATATCATGTGATGTTGTGCTCAGCAAGGAAAGCTCAGGTTAAGGAGGAAGGAGGTATTTAGCAATCCTGAAAGGAGTAAAAGAAGGTACTTGACATAACAAAGACAAATCAGTATCGCACTAGCACACTAAAGAATCCATTTCTCTAGGCCACTGGATTTTGTTACTCATCTGCTTGTGTTTTTGGCAGTTTTTAGGTCTGTGAAAAGTCCCTTTGATAAATTTTATTAAAGAATCACCACATGAATATGAAAGGTTATATTCTTCCATTAAAATGGCAAACGTCACTACTTCTTCTTCCTTAACATGTGAATCAGTCTGTGTGGCACAAAATAAGTGTGTCAGATTTGTGCCCATGAGCACTTCTTATCTTTCTGCTGTTTTGAAGCTCATGAAAGTCATGGCAGCTATCCTATATAATTTGGAAATCAATTTTAAAAGCTGTTCTGTGTCTTCTTTGCAAGAAGAAGTCACATTTCCAACAGATTGAACTCATTAAAATGTGTTTTTTAAAGGAAAGATATTTCAGTTTACATTAACAAACTAGTTTTCTGGTTCCTAACATTTTTCCTGGATGACTGTGTGTGGGAAGCAAGGCATCTTTTTGACATCTTTTTGGATCTTCTTAACCTTTATTTTAGACAATTAATATATAAACTGGGAATCCATAGAAGTAGATACTTTTATTATTCACATACAAGTCAGAACTGAAGTGGCATGCAGGTCATGACAAGGTTTTAGCACATCAAATATGATAGATGCTCTGAGCACTTCTGCAATACCCCTGAATTACTTTTCTTTGGTTTCTGCTTTTTTCTTCCCCTATTTTTTTTTTTTTCTTGTCTTTAACTAAAAGCTCTTATTAATCCTTCTTTGATAGGGGTGAAGACTTGTGCTTTCTTTTTCTGAAGGGAGCTGGGTTGAAGAGGTGTTCACAGGCCTTCGGCATCTGTCCTGCTTTCCTTTCACTTCTGAGCTGCTGTCCCTTTACATGTTATCACTTCCATCCCACCATCCCTCCCCAGAGCCATTACAGGAAAGGATCATATCCAGTGAGATTTTCTGACGATGAAAACTGAGAGCTTAGGTTCATTTGCTCAAACACATATGATCAGAATAAAAATATTCTTGAGCTGCACAGAAAACATAATTGCTTTGTGACTTGACTCACGTACCACAGAGTGTCACTATTACTTGTTCCTGGACTTTTCTTAGCTCCCTGTAAAATGTCAGGGCTATGATCTCATGAGGAGATATAGATGTGGTGGGACAGCTTACATGACAGCAGTACTGCAATGAGGGGCATGTAGCAGGCTTTTTAGGAAGGATGGTGTAGGGGTGCCATCAGGGCTGGGTGGGTTCCTAGGAGTCTGAAGCAACAGGCAGTCACCATGGGATCCATCCAGGTAGGACTGGGCAGCTGAGGCCCTGTCCTACTGCTGATCTGCCCCAGGTGTCAGGCAAGTTCATAGTGATGAGACATGTCAAGTTAGGAAGGTCAAGTTAGGTCAAGTTAGGAAGTCTGTCATCATAATCGGGGACATTTTTAATGGGTCAGTTAAGGAACCTGTCACCCTTATGCTGGTTTTCCTTGTGTTGTAAGCTCCTGCATTTTGTAGAGATGTAGCATCACTGGTGCTCAGGAATGGCCAGGTAGCTGTCATCAAGCCTGCAATAATTTTGGGTCTGATTCACTGTTACCCCTGGCTAGTATCACACCCTAAGTAGAAGCCATAAAAATCAATAAAGCAGGACTGGTGTAAAGTAAAAAAAGTATTGCAAACCACTTGATTTTATTAAAAACTGATCTGTCATTTACATGCACTAAACCTTCAGAAAGGAAAGGAAACTCTGCAGTAAAAAAACTATCATTAAAATACCTTTTACATACATGTAATGACAATATCATGTAGAAATGAATTTTGACTTGAACAAAGTAGGTGCTTTTTCCATGAAATAATTAAATTTTTCTGAAATAATTCAGATTGTGTAATGTTCCATAATCACCATCAGGAAAGAGTAAATTTCATCGGCCAAGTTCTGGGCTGTGGGGTTTAGCTGGTCTCATGGAGGAGAGACAATTTGCAACAGTGCAAACTTCCCTCTGGTTCTGAAATGGAAGAATGCCACAAATACAATGAGAAACAAATCTCATTCAGTGCAGAAATTTTGGCATTTCATCCTTTTTCAACTTTCAGGTTTTTATCTCCCATGGAGTGTCTAATTTCTCCATTAGAATTTTCTCTTAAGAAAACAGTACACAAATTATCTCTATTAATGAAATAGAATATTTAATTATTAATGTAATTTAAGTACTAAAATAAATTTATTTATTAAATTAAAACATGCATTTAATTATTAATTAAATGCCTGTAAAAAAACTAGGGAGAATCAGTTACTGGAAATATTTTTTCACTTCTGTTTGGAAGGATTCAGTCTAACAGAGAGTGATTGGTGCTGCAATTCAATGAAATATAATTTACTAAGTGTGAGAGGAGGGTGATAGACAGCTACTGATCTAAGACTTCCTCTCAACTGAACTTACAAAATGTATTAACATTTCCTACTTGTTCAAATACCAGCATTTTCTTCAGAGTGTCTGTCATTTAAAAAAAAATTTGGGGACTTCCTTTGGTAAAGTTACCAACTAATTCATCATAATACTTAGCCAGCATGCCATCTAAACAGCCTCACTGGGATTTCTTCACTGATTATGCCTTAGTTTCTTGCAGGGAAGAAATCCTTCCAGGGCTGTAGCCATAGTGTTATTGTAGTGTTGTCATAACTGATTGGTTTTCAAACAACAGCCATTCATTCAAAATACATGCAAAAATAGAGATATAAATGTAATACTAAAGAATTTATTCTATGGCTGATATTTTCAAATAGCAAAAAATCAGCGAGTGGTGCTCAATCTAGAAGAAAGTGTGCTTGCTCACATCGTAATACAACATTCTAGATAAAACCTTCACATTGCTAGTGTAGCTTAGCTGTGTGTTTTCTACTGGATGTATGTAGCTGGACATAGCTGCAACCAGTGAAAATTTTTAAAAATAGATAAAGGTTTCCCGTGAAGTAAATGAGTTAATCTTTGCAATATATTTGCCTGCAATACTCACTTTGTTCTTGGATTTAAGTAGGAGGACCTATTAACCTGCTTCTCAGCAGTACCAGTCTTAATCCACCCAGTTTAAATAAGGCAATTGTAAATGAAAGGCTTTCCTGTAGATTTGTTACCCTCCCACATCCCTCCAACAGGCAGACAGATACTTACATATATATAGTAAAATGTGGAGGATGCCAGTTGCTTGGGACCACAATTTATTTAGAAGCGTATTAACCAGTGAGCTATTTTTCTGTGTTTAGTGAAAGCTTTTTTAAAATATATTTTTCTGTACATTTCAGACAAACAGCTAAAAACATGAGCTTTGAGGTAGTATAGATTCATTTTGTTTGGAGTTCCTTTTGTACCTCTTGACCAAACACATATATGTGCACCTGAAAAAAAAAACAAACAACCATCCCTGAAAGGAGATTTATAATCTACAAAGTGCAGTAAGATTATCTTTTGATGATGACCCACACAGTTACAATAGTGTTTAACTCTGTGAGGTGGTGTGGGAAGTCCTAGGAAGCACCTGGCACAATGCTCTACCCACAGTAGAAAATGACAGCGTTCCTTTTCAGTACAAGGAGGCCAAAATGTTGATCTGGTCTCTTCATCCACAACTCTACCATTAATCTCCCTTGAAACTGTAATGAAATTTTTTTTATTCTGTGCCCATTTCTTTACTTCTTGGAAATAGTTTGATAAAAAATATTTTTTGTGAAAGAGCATTTCTTGTTTTCCAATATCCTATTACTATCTAGCTATTTAAAACTCTAAAGATGTCTTACTCAGCTATACTATATGCTGTGAGTCCTTCCTGCTGAGTTTTATTAATTTTCATTGAAACAGGAATAATGATACTTGCCTGCCTTTGTAATGCAATTTCAGACCTGTAATTGAAAAGTTTAAAATGAAAAGCTAATGAAAATTAAGTATTTTAGAAACAAATATAATTTGATTATAAATGCATGAAAGTTGTTTAGCTAAAGCATTTTCTGTAATTAATTTACATGTATATTCACTTCATATGTGTTTTGACACATTGAGATTTTTCCACACAAAATATTTACACAATTCACACACAACTTATTGATGACCATAGGCAGTAGACAAAGGTAATACGTGTTTGTTTCAGTGTGATACACTTCTGCTCCTAAGCCTTTTGCTAAAGTTTAATGTAGTGGAAAACAAAGATCTCCTCATAAACATTTCTGACATCATCAGAAGTTCACAGAAAGAAGCTATGGAAATATACACAGGACTGTTGGGTCAAATCATCATAGTAATCCATTACTGGACAAAATGATCATGTAGATTGTGCAACTTAGCTCAGTGCCTCACCAAAATATATAAAAATTGGGAAGAATGGCAGATCTAAGTTAAATAAAATCTAGAGTACAATACTTACCTGGGTGTCAATTCAGATAGCAAGTTATAGTAACAGTTTAAGGGAGGAAAAAAATAACCCAAACACAAAAAAACCCGCCTTGCATAGAAAAAATATCTTTATCCACCTCTGTTGGTTGTTACATAGTCTGTGAGGGCATGTCTATTTTGGAATAGTCCCATTTAATTAGTGAGAGTGTGAATTTACAGGATCTTACATCTTAAGAAACTCTTAATTTCACAAGTGTGAACTTGCACATTTAACACACACTAAGGCTGTTCATGTGCTCGTTTACACAAAGAAATCAAGATGTTGGAATTAGGTACAGTAACTTTGAAAAGAGACACCTTTGAAGAATCTGATGAAAGGCAGGATACACCTCAATGGTATTCTTCATGGGCACTGTCATCCATCTGAATGAAACTCATTGCAACATTTGACTTACCAGAAAAAAACCAAAACCAAACACATGCTTTTAAATACTGGTAAGAATGACAGGAAAATGACAACTTAGATTGCCACAGTTTTACTTGTCAGTGTTCTCAAACTACTTAAACTTCAGTCTTTGATTAGCAGACTCCTTCTCTGACTCACACTCCCACCAGTTTCTTTTTCATTTTCAATACCTTCTGAATTTTAATGCCTGAGACACTCCCTCTTCCTTCCTTCTTCCATAAGTGAAAAAACCACTTTCTCTTTAGGATCCTCAACTATAAGTCTTTAATACCAATAATAACAAAAATCAGTGACTGGAAAGTTTGCTTCAAAAGATATTTCTGTCAGCAGCCAAACTAATCAGATTTAATTTCCCACATATATGCCACACACAAATTCTTGAGTACCTAACAAAGAATAAGATTATGAGACTTTCACTCTCTGTGGCTAGTAATAACCCAGCAACCTGGTGTCCATTTTCAACACACTTTAAAGTACCGAATAGGCTTGACATCTCTGTACTTTTTGTCATGTCTGTTTGAAGTTGGCTAGCAGGTTCAAAATACACAAGGTCAAAAAGGACAGTTGTATAAATCTTACTTCATTTAAAGAGTACACTTAAAATCCTCCTTTAGCAGGAGGAGATATTTCATTGTTCTTGATTTCCAAATGTGACTAAATCTTCGATGTAGAGATATGTCTTGAGATTCTTTCTTAGACACACATGAAAATTTCACACTACATACACTGTGATTTAAAAAACCCAAAATCATATAAATTCACACTGACACAGTTGGTCAATACAAACAAACAGATCATTCCTTCTTCAGGCAAAATAAATACCTGAAGTTTCTCTGTTGCATAAATGCACATATCAATTCAATCCAGGAAAGTGGATCATTGTGGATAAAATGGCATTATTATAAACTAATACAGGAACTATGCAATTTCTAGCAAATTATGTTCAGCATTGCAAATCCAATATCATGTGTGATACAGTACTTCAGAGAGAATATGCATGGCATAAAAATATCTGGGGGTCATTTTTCCTGGTAGACTTGCTGAGCCCTTACCAACTTCATGCAGAGGAACACAAGGGCAAAAATTAACATGATGATCTGTTATAGTTTAAAATCTAAATGTTGCTTTTATTTCCTATATGGAGCTCACATCATGTGTATAAACACAAATCATTGAGTCATCCAGCAGCATTTGTCCAAGTCTCTCTTCACCTACATATTTAAAAATGTGGAGAAAGTACTTACATAAGGATTTACCATAAATTAATTATACTTCTTAGAATGTAAACAAAGTCTTCTTTCTGGGAAGCCAAAGAGCTAATTCGTTAAGCTTGCTTGTTCTTGTCATAGTGGTGTTAGATCCTAGTTTGATGCTCTTGGAAAGTGTCATGGAGATAAAGGTTGGGAGAATAACTTCTAACCTTAATACTTCCTCTGTACCCAAAAAACATTGCCCTGTGTACATTTTGTTACCATGCCTCAGAAGAAGAGTGACTAATGATTTTGCTGGTCAAAATCCATCATTCTGCTGGATTTTATCCGTGCTGATCAAGGGCCATATGGTTTTCTTGTGCTATATGGTTTAGAAGGACAACATGAAAAGCTCCCAAAATGAGGCTGGGGAAGGACAACACAGAGGAAAAGGAGCCATTTGTCATCATATACTTTTTCCATCTGCGCTGTCTACTTGATGAGACCGTGTATCTGGAGAAACATATACTTGATGGAACTGCAAGTCACTTTTAGATGACAAGCCAAAGCAGGTGTTAGAGAAGTTTTAAGGTTACATAATTGATTGCTACATAGCAGTCAAGGTTTAGGCTTGGGCCATCCACTAGACAAATGACAGATTGCTCTCTATTAGCCCCTCCACCCTCCCAAAGGGAAAGATAAAGAGAATAAGGGAGTGAGACTTATGGATTAGAAAATAAAACTAGAACAGCTTTAATTTAAATAATAACAATAAAATAGGATATATAAAAATATATACAAACCCTTCAATGGCAATTATGTCACAGTCACCACTGATGCTTTGGAGCAGGCACTGGGGAAGTCCCAGACTGGACTCATCAGCAGAGGAGAACTGAGTTCAGGAGCTGGATTCTTGCTTATTTCAGAAATAATATGGGCAGCAGAACTAGCGAGGTGATTATGCCCCTGTACTCGGCACTGGTGAGGCTGCACCTCAAATACTGGTTTCAGTTTTGGGCCCGTCACTATAAGAAGGACATTGAGGTACCAGAGCGTGTCCAAAGAAGGGCAATGAAGCTGGCAAAGGGTCTAGAGCACAAGTCTTATGAGGAGTGGCTGAGTGAACTGGGGTTGTTTATCCTGGAGAAAAGGACTCTGAGGGGACACCTTGTTGCTCTCTACAGCTGCCTGAAAGGAGGTTGTAGTGAGGTGGTTGCTGGTCTCTTCTCCCAAGCAACAAGTGTTAGGACAAGAGGAAATTGCCCCAAGTTGCACCAGGAGAGGTTAATGGCTAGACTAGACCATCTTGCAGGTCTTTTCCAACCAAAAAGATTCAATGATTCTATGAATTCATTGAAGGCTTGTCTTTCAGATTCTATGATCATCTATGAGACTAGGACCAAATTCTTTATCTGATTTCAGTTGTTTTGTTCTGTTCATCTTCAAAAAGAAAACAAATAAGATCTGCAGACTTAGTTTATGTGCAATAACATTTGGGACATTTTTATGTACTATTACAAAATCTATTTTATTCATTGTTTAGCAATGTGAGTTGTGTGAACTGTAATCATAAAGTTCATCTGTGTTTCAAGGAGACAAAAAATGACAGTGTTTGAATTGACATTTTTGTGGAATTCAGTGTGAGATTCAAAATCTAAGTTCAAGATGCTACAGTTACAGGAAACTTCACCCATAATGAGCTGTGTAAGCTCCCATTGTAGTCAATAAATCAGTAAACCTGAGCGAGTTGAGAGAATTATTCAAAAGACCACATGAATTTAGGGTGATCTAAAAAGCTCACTAAATTTAACTGACTATAATGGACACCTATATACCCAAATCATATGTAGAGACCTGGATTGTGGACATGTAAATATAGATATTTGGTCAGGAAACAAATGCCACACTTAGCTTGAGCACAGAATAAACTATTTAATTTACTGCCGTGCTGCTTTCCTGAACTGCACCTTCTGGAATTTCAATAGGAAGATTATTGAGTTGTACCAAGGTAATTAGAGCAGCAGCTGCTCTTAGTCTTGTACTAAGCCATGCACAGGCATAGGATAAAGTGTCTATCTGCATCATTTTCTCACTCATGGAACTGACTGTGTCAGTAATTCCTGGTGAGTCTATTCAGAACTGTGCAGCTCTGCATGGTTCAGCAAAGACTATCCACAAAGCTGTCTCCCATCTCTCCGAGGAAGAAGATGGTAGACCAGATTTCTATTGTTATGTGGACCCTTGTGCTGCCTGGGTTGGATTACCTATCACTGACTATTCTGTTACTCCAAGAAAAAAATTTACCTTGATCAGGTTTTTCAGATATGCTACAGATGATCTGAAGGCACTTGGACCCACAAGGAGATGTTAACAACTAACAAAAAGCTTTTAGAAATCTATGCTACCATAGCTCCTTTCCTATTCCTAGCTGTGGAACAACTATGAGTTTAGAAATGCTTTTTAGTCTGTCATTGATGGACACAGCGAAGTTTTCAACAGGGATCTTCAGCAGAAAGGTACAGTCTTCATAATCCCTGAGCAGTCTGACTAACAGTGCTGCAATTTAGAAATTATTCGCCTACAAATTATGTATGGATTCTGCTTCACTTTTCTGTATAAATGTTTAGGGTCACAGTGTAAGTCCACTGTTCCTGTGGAGTTGTGCAACTCCAGCATTAGTTTGTTTGTAGAGAATAATTATTTTCAGTCAGGCAATTCAGAATAGAAGAGCTTTACTCAGGGGTGCAAACCAATTATGACTAGGTGTTAGCCCCTGCTTACTCTCCAGGTCAAAACAAGCACTGGTTAGAACTAAGCTGTGAGATGCAACTCTACTTTGCTTAAGATTTCAAGTTTGAAAAGTATTTGAGACTATATGAGACTCCAGGAAGTAAATTAAGAATGAAAAATCAACCAGGTGCTGAATTTTCAGCCCTTAAAGCAATCTGCTTATCAAAACCTCCCCCAGCCCTTGACAAGCTGGCCAGAAGATCAGGTTGACTTCTGCGAAAACCTACTTGTGCTCTTTCCAACACTTTGTCAAAAGGAGCATATATATATTGGGTGATCCACTTCCTATGAATTGGTATTTTCTGTGGGAAGAAGTGTCCTAATCAGACCTTTGACTGGGTTGAGTCAGCATTGTGTTATATAGCTACTGACAGACAGATCCTCTCTTTAAAAGAGTAGCTTAGTTCAGCAGGTAGGCAGATCCATAGAGAGGATCATGGTCATTGACAGGAGAACCCCAACTTCTTCAGATACTTCCCCATTACATAAAGAACAGACTAGGGCAGAGACAAAGGAAAATAATGAATGTTTTGGGTTGCAAGGGATGATATCTATTTCCAAACCCCTTTCCAATAGACCAGGTTGCTCGAAGCTCTATCCAACCTGGACTTGAACACTTCCAGGAATGGGGCATTGACAACCTCTCTGAGCAACCTGTTCCAGTGCCTCACCAACTTCACAGTGAATAAGTTCTTCCTTATATCTAATTTAAATCTACCCTCTTTCTGGAAGCCATTGCCTGTTGTCCTCTATTACTATATGCCTTTGTAAAAAGTTCATCGCCAGCTTTATGTAGGCCCCTTTTAGCTACTGGAAGGCCACTAGAAAGTCTCCTCAGAGCCATCTTCTCTCCAGGCTGAACAGCCCCAACTCTCAGCCTGTCTTCAGCCTGTGATTTTTGTGCATTGTATCCCTCAAGTGCTATGGAAAGAACCATAAGGAAACACCCCTCTCTGTTTTGGGGAAATGCAATGAGGAAAAACAAGGTGGATTTTGCTCCTCCAGTACTGTAGAGCAGAAAAGTCTGAGGGAGGTAGTGATAAATTTCTCATATTTTTTTTCAGAACTTTTCCTAAATACGTATTTAGGAAAAGCACACAGTGATGATAAATAATCCAAGCCTGCAGTACAAGAAGAAGAGGAAGGTGAGGTAAGAACAGTTTCACTGCAATGTTTGCTAGCATTGGCACAGAAAGCATGCTATGGGTACTGAGGGGCAAGCACTAGAGCAGATGAGGGTGTAGCCTCCCACTACAAATTTAGACAACTCTGACAAATAGTTAACTTATGAGGAAAGATACTTTCTGATGCAGACTCATTTCTGAGACATAGCAAAATTTATCAGAAATGAAGTTTTGTAATTAACTAATCCCTGTCTTCTGCTACTTTTCTTCTCCTCCTGTCTGAATTTCATTTTTGCTACAAAAACTTGCACTGCAGGGAAAGGCACATGGCTGCAGAATTGCCAGTATAATTTCCTTATGAAAATCTGTCTTGGGAAACAGCTACTCTCAAGAGAACATGGTTTTGTTTATACACCAATTAACAGTGTAAACTAATGCTTTACTATTCATCTTACTATTTTAAGTGCAGTGGAGGTTTTAATTCTGAGAAATGAGTAAAAACTTCAGAGCACAACAGATGAGGCAACATAAAGGAACAACGACAACAAAAAAAAATAAAGGCATGTGAAATGCCTTGAGTGCAACTTGCTGTAGCTGGTTGAATTCTGTCACAAATTATCCCATTCCACATGGGATAAGCTGGCAGATCAGAACAGACCTAGCTAGAAAATATTTTTTTCTTCAATTAAAAGTTTCAGATTCCAAAATCTTGAGTTCCAACTCTTCATGAAGAGCCAAATAATTTCTACAAGCCTGAAATTCTACTTTTGTAAGTTCAAACCCTTCTGTCTGACTTTTGGACCTGGAATAGAAAATCTAAGGATCCATTTTTATAATTTCTTAGTTCAGATAAGAAGTGATTTTGAAGCAAATCTCCTTCTTACTGTGCTTTGATTCATACCAAAGAGTTGTGAGACAGAGCACACAAGCTGGATTCCTTTTGGAAAATATTTTTTGTAATGAAATCAGAAGATGTACTCTTAACATGAGCAAAATTGTAGTGAGCACGTAGTCTCCATGATTGGACTGGTGCTAGTCCGTAGTAACTGTAGGACTTCATTATTGTTTTATTTAACGTCTGCTTCTTCTGTGCTACATGACTTCTTAATGTTGACTAAGCCTAATATTGGTCACTGACTTTGTTTTTCCATACGTTATTGTTTCAGGTAAATATAAGAGGAAAGTTTCTCTGAATAGCAAAAGTGAGGACTGCTGCATAAATTAAAACACAAAGAATGAGAGGAGAAATATGTGTGAGGGGGAAGAAGGATGAGTGTCCTCAGAGCTTCAAAAAGCACTGCAGATCTTGGAAGTATTTTGTAGTAATGGCCAGGTGTGGTAGCTTCCAGGTGTCAAAAACCTAGAGTCCAAGGCAGAAGCCTTCTCCTGCCTCTGCTAGTCACCTGTGGTGCTTGGGAGGCCCCTGAAACAGTGATTGACACCTGAGCTGGAATACCACTTGCCTCTCACCAACTCTATAATCAAATATTTAGTCCCATAATCTCACCAGAACCTCATTTGGTAAAAAATGGTCAGCAGATTAGATGATGGTAGTATTACAGAAGAATTGCAGATATCACTTCTTGGTGCATCTTAGTATCTCCTCTTTAAATACCAATTTCTGCATACTGTTCTAGGTAAAGAAAACATTGGAAAAGACATACGTGCTTTTTCTTTTATAATTCCTCAGTTGTTGTTAAGACCTTTCAAACTTCTGAAAATGAAAGATCCAGGAGGTGCAAGAAGGAAACAAAAGAGCTACCACAGATGCAACATGTATTTCTTTGTAGTAATTCAAGAAGAATATATAGATAAACTACTCTTTTTTGAGTCACAGTGAAACTTTAGATTGCTTTAAAGCACTGCTGAAATCATAGTAAATATGGGAATTTATTTAGTAGCTTGCCTGCCTTTAGGATGCATGTAAGGATTTATATTAGCAGGTGGAGGAATCTGATCTTGGACATAAAACACAGCGTCTGTGTTTATCTTTGTTAATGTGAGGCTTAGATCAAGATACTCTATTATTTTTGTGCTAATAATTTAATAAAGATTATCTCATAAATTAAGTTAAAGGCAGTTAAGGTCTTTGAAAGCTATTATGATAAATAGTTTTCATCTTTATATAGGCTTCTTTACTGTCAAGATGTTAATGTTGGTTCATCAGCATGTTTTGATCTGCACAAGGCTGTTTAGCTTTGCTTTGCTGATAGCTCTGTGATAACATACCTCCTTGTGTTGCCTTTCACAATCCAGCCTGATAGAGACATGTGGTAGAAGCTGCTTATCTGTCTCACAAACAACATTTCTATTAAAAATGTGCCAGAATTACATGAAAGACTTACTTCCGAGATTACCTTTCAAAAGTTCTGTGTTTAATTACCATTAACCTGAAATTATTTTGCAAAACAAACTTCCATATATCAACATGAAAAAGCCTAAAACACAGGTTATATGACATGTAAAAGTAAGCCACAGAAAAGTGTTTTATGGTGTAAGTTGTAAAAACTGGTGTAGATTTCTTGAACTTCTACGGATCATTCAAATGGATTTTTACCAATTTGCTAGCAGTCATACTCAGTACATTTTTTTCAGAATCTTCAAAATTTCCATATGTTGCTTAAAGCTAAATTTGAAGTCACATCTGTTATGCAGAAGTGGTATCTAAATTCAGTATGAGGAAGGAAATTAGATGTCCTCTTTCATATATTTCAAGCCTTCTCTGTAATCCTTTTTATTTTTTCTTGTCTTTATTAGGTCATTTCTTTCGTGGATATGTGTTGATTTTAAGAATCATAGAGGTTTTCAGAGGTTTTTCAATCTGTTTCTCTTTGTTCTTTGCTATATCCAGAGCCTGATTTTTCTTCAATGCTTTTGGAAGGCAAGTCACTGCCAAATATATTCCAAGTCTTCTCAGGGAAAATCTTTATTTTTTAAATAAAATGTCAATCTTTCAAAACATTTCTAGATGCTATTATGCTATTCTCAAGCATTCACTTAATAAAACTAGCTTCTTCCAAAGAAACCTGACTCTTAACTAAATCTATGTTTTCTGTACCAAGACAGAACTCCTAATGTGCTGTATAAAACAATGTGCAATTTAACACTGGAAAGTCATCAAAAACCCAGAGTCTCCTGTACAAAGAAATGCCAGCATTAGCCACAATAAAAAACAAACAAACAAAACACACCTCAATTTTGAATATGCTTTTAAATAGCAATCTTTGGAGAGATAAATGAAGACTCTTTTGTAAGTGGGATACTATTACACTAGCAATCATCATTTTTATCATCTTACAGTCTGCTATCTTGAAGTAAAAACTGCCTCAGATACTGTCTTGATGTTCTGAAAATAAAAATTAAATGTATCCATGAAAAATTGCATGTATTGTTGGTCACAATTCCAGAGAACTCCACCTTCACTAAGATAGAATATTAAAGATTGCATCCTGGGCTGCATTAAAAGAAGTGTGGCCAGCAGATCAAGAGAGGTGATTCTGCTACTTTGCTCTGGTGAGACCTCACCTGGAGTATTGCGTGCAGCTCTGGAGCCCTCGAACAGGAGGCACATGGACCTGAGAGAGCAGGTCCAGTGGAGGGCCACAAAAATGATCAGAGGGCTGGAACACCTCTTCTACAAAGACAGGCTGAGGGATCTGGGGTTGTTCAACCTGGAGAAGGCTTTGGGGAGACCTTATAGTGACCTTCCAGTACCTGAAGGGGGTCTACGAGAAGATGGGAAAGGGACTGTTTACAAAGGCCTGTAGTGACAGGATGAGGTGCAATGGTTTTAAACTAGAGAAGAGTAGATTTGGATTGGATGTTAAAAACAAGTTCTCTACCATGAGGGTAATGGAACACTGGAACAGGTTGCCCAGGGAGGTAGTTGAGGGCCCATCCCTGGAGACATTCAAGGTCAGGCTTGATGAGGCTCTGAGTAACCTGATCTAGTTGAGGATGTCCCTGCGTACTGCAGGGGGGTTGGACTAGATGAACTTTAGAGGTCCCTTCCAGCCCAAACCATTCTATGATTCTGTGATTCTATGATTATTCCCTTAAACAAGAAATATTTAAAATATTTTTATTCTGCTTATATTAACATATCTTGCAATTCAGAATTATACTTGGCTATAATATCCCATCTTGCCTCCATCTATTACCTTCTTGATTTGACAGTTTGATATTTGTTCTATTAAAGATTCCTGTTTCAGCTGATTGTACTCCAATGTATATGTTGTGATAATTCACTTTTTACACCCTGAAAAGTGTGTTTTTCACGATGCATTGCCACAAGTTTTTGACACATGAATCTACATTGTTTTAAAAAAATTCTTCACTGATTTATCCCACTGGGGTAAAAATGTGGCTATCAGCTCAAGTTTTGTGTTGGATTTAGAAAGCCATACTTACTCTTTGCTATTCATGCCACAGTGACCATATTAAACTAGTCTCCACTGCAATTCTTCGTTCAAAACAAGTGTCTCTATTAATTTGCCTAAAACCAGGAGCTTTGTATATCCATTCTAAGAGTCCCCAAAGGTTTTGGAAGTTAATAATGTCACACCTACATTAATATTTTCTGGTTTGTGGCCCATCCAGGAGTCTGCATCAGAATCCCACTACAAACAAAATACTATTATTTTCTAGTAAACGGCTAAGAAAATTTGAAGTAGTTAGTTTTGCTTTGTAACACATACTGGAGACAGACATTACTTGATTAGAACTCTTTTCAGAGATGCCCATAGAAGTTAGAGACAAGTTTTATTTATTCTAACAGATGCAACATAAAATCCATATTTATTTATTCAAGGGATTCTGGTCTATTTCAGTCAATTTATCTTTATTCATCTAATTTAATTGAAACTGCCAATTACTCATATTCTATATTGTATGAAGAAATAAACAGCTAGACTCAATTTAATTTATCTGGAGACAAATTTTTAGTTCAGTGGAAATTTCTTCAAAAGGGAATTTCACCACTTGGAATTCCCATGTCTGCCAATGTTTCTTTTGTGGCTGCTCTTGTGACTCATTTATTTGCTGCTGTCATAACTCTGAAAAAAGGTGATGGGTAAAAAGGTTTTCATATTGACTTGAGGGACATTTTACTTCTTAGATTATTCAGAGATTTCCAAGGAACTGACAAACCATAAATATACAAGATAATAGGCTAACAACACACAACGGCATTGACAAATGCAAGAAATCACCAATCCTGGTCTGTTTTCAGATTGATTGTGCATTTAGGAGGTGTTTAGCATTGATTAACATAAAGCTTCATTTCCTTTGCAAACAAATGGTATAGAATTAGAGAAGTACCTACTTTACCAATGTAGCTTTACAATCTTAGTATGCCCATCTCACACCTTTCTTCTTCCTCCTTTGTTCATGTTTCTCATGCTTTCTTCTCTGGGGATCAACATAATCAGTGGTCTGGACACATTAATGTTCTTCTGGCAAGATACTTGTTACATAGAAACGGTGATAAAGGTGATCAAAACTTTGTTTAGAAAATGCTTTAACTGGAATGAGAAAAATCTTGTCTCTACTTTTCCATTACTAAATTCTCCTAATCTTGAGAATGGGTAAAACATAGTTCATGGCACCTGGGGACGGTCTGGTCCTTTTATTGGAAAGGAGGATCATTTCTTTTAATGGCTGCTCTACAGAGCTGGGGTTGGTGGCAAAATGGGAGTTTCCCTGCCTCTGCTTAGCACTGGTTTTGCAAAGATTTTATGTATTTTATAGTGTTTTTCCAACAGTAGAGTAAGACATTTCTAGCTTTAGTCATGAACCCTTTGGGGAATGGTTGTTGAAGGAAGGGTGGAAAGCAAAATCTGTTGTTTGATGTTTTTTTCATTATCTTAACTTTTTTTAGAGAGTTAAGAAATTGTCCACACTATTACTCTTTTAAATGCAGAGTGTTTCCTGCAGGACTGAAGTATACATGGGAACCTTCGGTATCATATACAAAACATTCAACTCCTTTTACAATGCAAGTTTCTAAAAATAATGGTATTTGTTATACTTAAGAACATACAGAATACTACATACTTTTCCTTTGTTCCTTTTTGTGAAAATGATAAGCAAATACTTGTAAGTCTCCTGTCAGGAAAGGATTATTAAAGAGTTTGCATACTTTTAATTCAAGGGTACAATTTATTTCTCTAATATGATTCCTCTACAAGAAATTCAAACATTAAAGTGAGTTAGAGCTTTTCCACAACTCTTATGCTGATAGTTAATGCATCTGACCAGGAAAAGGAAAAGAATTTCTCCAACATGCCTGGAGCATAGGAATTAGTTGGGGTGTAGCTCATACTTCTGGCTGCCCTGTGACACTGTAGCAGCTCTCCATCACCCTGCACTGGTACACAGCACCAGGGACAAGAAAGCTGAAAGTTTTTTCAGTATCAGGTGAATCCCCTGAACCTCAAAGGGCAAAAGGAGACAAGTAAAAGCTTCTTTAACTCCCCCTGCCCCCAGTCTATTTTTATAGCTTTACCTGTTAAATCAGTGTTAAATGTCAATGGCTGAGATACACGGGGAAAGATCTTCCAGAATCTGAACCTAGGGCAAAGAGCAAAATAGTTTTATAAATGTCTAGCATTTAGCAGAAGTTAATAATAATAACAACTCACCATGTCTCCTGAAAGTGTCATAAAGAATCTTCAGTAAAAGTGTGTGTAATCCTGTATGTGCAACACAGTCAGGATAACCCCATGAAATATGAAAGATTTACTAAAATTGAATAGTACTCAAGACAACAAACTTTTAATAAAACCAAAGTTTGAGCTAGTGTGGCGTTTTTCAATATAAAATTTTTCCAGTCAGCATTTTCCAATAAAAGCAAGAAGCTTTGGTAGAATTTATTTACTCCTCAATAAAATTGACAGTACTGCCTACTGGGGTCCACAAGTGAGAGTCTACCTGACCTGCCTTTTCTGATGCAGTGTGAGGGCCTTAATTGCTGTGATGTGCTTGGCTAAGCAACACTGAAAGATTTTGGATTTTCATTTAGGTTTCTGGAAAATGGAGATAAACAAAAGCACAGATGGTTTGTGTGCATGTAAACCACAGAAATTATCACAGAATGTTAGGGGTTGGAAGAGACCTCAAAAGGTCATCTAGTCCAACCCCCGAATATATGTTCCCAAAGTATCAAAGGCAGAATAAAAAGAAAAAGAATCACTATGCAGAAAACTGTGAATTATCAGAGATTTCAGTTATTTACTGTTTGGAGTATACCAGAAAAGCAGGTATAGAATTTTAGGAAATAAAAAGTAGTGATGTGGAAAATTTACAAAGATGTATTATGCTATTGCAGAGTTCTGTTAGGATTTTTTTTTATCTTCAATGAAATGTTTATATACTTTTATCTTTTTTTTCCTTCACGAACAATTTGAAATATATAATATTAAAATGCATGGAACCAACTCCTCACAGTACAGGATGTGACTGAGAGTGAACTGCTGAGCTATGACAACTTGCAAGGGTGTGGTTTGCCTCATTTCTGAAATTAATTTTTCTAAATGTGAAGTTTTAAGTGATTCTGATCTTTGCAACTTAAATCTAAGTTCTGTTCCTTCCCATATCTGTGCTGCATGCACATTTTCTGTGAATATTGGTACTGTAACTAATGAAGCATGACAGCATGACAGCACAGAGTTGGAATTGCTTTTCTTGATGACTTTGATTTACTATGAAATTATGTTGGAACTAGACTGACACACAGGGTTGTTTTTTTTACTGCTAAGTTTTAATTGTACAAGCAAAAAAGCTTTTGCTGATGCTGAAAAAATAAGTGGGCTGACTTAAAAATTTTTAAAGGCCTCAAGGATTAAGTTACTGAATTACAAGTTCCTGAAATTCTCCATAACAAAACCTGTTAAAGGCTGGTCTAATAGAAAAAACCCTTACATTTCCTTTTCACACTCTGGAAGTTTTGTGTATTGCCTTATTTGTGCTGAACTTCTTTAACTATAAGGTCACAGATTTTACTTTTTTTGGTTATATACATCAAATAGAATATTTCATTTACATCAAACACTATTCTACCAAAAAGGAGGAAATAAAATACAACAGAAAGGACTGCTTTTCTGCCTGAATTATTTGCACAGGGAGTTTCTGAAAACTGCAAATACAGTCTCTTAAAATCAGCAAAGGTAGAAACAGAAGTAAAGCTGTCAGCTCATCTGGGAATCGTCCTAGAACTAAATGAGGTCAAGCAGGAGGACTTTAACGGATTTCACTACATTTTGAATCAAGGTTCTTAATTTATTTCTCTTACTGGTGTATTTTCACCTTTTCTGATTGATATATTACTTTCAGCTCTCCATACCTTGCTCCTCTGTACATAAAAAGTCCAAATGAGGTGACACCTGAACAGTAGCATCCACTGAAATGTTTCCTGCCAGATTCAAAAAGATGCTTTTTTACTTCAATGTAAATTTATGCTCTAGGAAAGTAATCAATCTTATCTAATCCAATGTCAACTGATCTTTTCTATTTCGAGGCAGACCACATTGTCTGAAAATCTGCTTCTCGTAGCCCTGGAAGAGTCAAGAAATTCAGTCACTAGATCAGGACTAAATTTCTGTAGAACACCAAAACTAGGGATGGTGTTTGTGTTTGCTAACTCCAGATGTCTACAAGATAAATGTCTACATCTGACCTAGAAATTTGAAATTTTTTCCACAGTTAATAGATATTTACAGGGAGTATTTAATCTGTCATCTAACATGGTTTTTATGTCTACTTCAAGATGTTTGTCTACTTATGTGATTCATCTGGTTTTTTCTACTGATTCCTAAAGGATATCTTCTATTACTTATAGAAGTAAGTGAATTTAATTCTGGGCTAAATGTGTTTTCACTTTCCAAAATGAGAGATTAAATACGGCAGAGTGCTTTGGAAATATCTACCATCTGAATAGAATGGAATAGAATAGTTCCAGTTGGAAGGGACCTACAGTGATCATCTTGTCCAACTACCTGACCAAAAGGTAAAACATAAAATCAAGGGCAATATTCAAATGCCTCTTAAACACTGACAGGCATGGGACATTGACCACCCCCTAAGAAACCTGTTCCCTAGTCTAACAGCTAGAGTGCTTATCCAGTTAGCTGCATATGTAAATCTACTTACTCTCCCAAAGGAGAGTTGAACTCACATTTTCTGCCTCTCAGAATAATACTGTCAGCTGGACATAAGCATGATATGCCTTCCTTTTAGAAAATACTCCATTTTATGCAATAGGATTCAAAACTCACTGGATAAAATAAAATACGATTCTCTAAACTATGAGGAGATGAGTTTCTGTTATTCTCATTTCTGGTTTGAAAGCCTTTCATTTACATAAACAAAACTGCACATGCAATATTCGTGGCAAAACCCCTCAGATTCTAGAAGAGTTTGGAGAAGGTCTACTGTAAACATCCTTCTTGTTACACCTTTGACATTACCAGCTGCATTGCTGGGGAGAAGAGAAAAGCTTGCTAAGTACCTACTTCCACCTACTGGCACAGAAAGATTGCTTTTATGAAGACTTTATGAAGGTTTTTCACCTCTCAGCCTTTTGACAAGAATATTAAAAAAACTGAAACATCTTCCTGCAGTGTAAAGCTTCCTTTGTATCATGTCATTGCTTCTAATTTCTAACAGTACTCTGGATTGTTAATCTCACTCAGAAGCCTCAACCTGTAGCTCACCATTATGTACTTTATGATTTTCTCCTTTAATTTCTTACTAATATGAACTACCAACACTTCAGACTTTCTTTCTAGTAAGCAATTCACTGTGATTTTCTCTACATTCAGTATTATAAACTATTCTACAATTTCAGAAGTAAGATTCTATGCTAGATGCTCTTTTCAAAAGTGCATACTTTTTTTAGTTAGTTAGCATTTCACTAGCTTTCTTAATTCATTCTATTTCTTTATTCTAAAATAGGAGAAGGAGGACCCAGGGAACTACAGGCCAGCCAGTGTCACCTCCATCCCTGGAAAGGTGATGGAACAGCTCATTCTGGAGGTCATGTCTAATCATGAAAAGAAAATTATCATGAGGAGTCAGCATATGAATTCACTAAGGGGAAATCATGCTTGACCAATCTGCGCCTTCGATGGTGGTGTGACTACCTGGGTAGATGAGACAAGAGTAGTGGATGTTAACTACCTTGACTTCAGCAAGGCTTTTGACACTGTCTCCCCTAATATTCTCACAGGTAAGAACAGGAAGTGTGAGCTAGATGAGCGGACAGTGAGGTGGATTGAGAACTGTCTGAACAATGGAGCTCAGAGGCTTGTGATCAGTGGCAGAGAGTCTAGTCGGCAGCCTGTAGCTAGTTGTGTTCCCCAGGGGTCAGTGCTGGGTCCAGTCTTGTTCAACATATCCATCAATGACCTGGGTGAAGGGATAGAGTGTACCCTCAGCAAGTTTGCTGATGATATGAAACTGGGAGGAGTGGCTGACACACCAGAAGGCTGTGCTGCCATTCCGAGAGACCTGGACAGACTGGAGAGCTGGGGAAAGGGGAATGTAATAAATCATAGAATCATTAAAATGTCTAGACTGGAAAAGACCTGTACAATCATCTAGTCCAATCATCAACCTAACATTACCAATTATACCCCTTAAACCACATCCCTAAGTACACCATCTAATCAGCTCTAAACCACAAAGTCCAGGGATGAGGACTCCACCACTGCCCTGGGGAACCCATTCCAACACCTGATAACCCACTCGGCAAAGATCGTCCTACTACCCAAGCAAAACCTCCCCTTGCGCAGCTTGAATCCATTTCCCCTTGTTCTCTCGTCTCTTGCTGGGTTACACAGGCCTACTCCCACCTCTCTGTAACCTCCCTTCAGGCAGTCATAGAGAGCAATAAGGTGTCTCCTGAGCCTCCTTTTCTTCAGGCTAAACAACACCAGCTCCCTCAGTTGCTGCTCATAAGACATATGCTTAAGGCCCTTCACCAATTTTGTTGCTCTTCTTTGAACATGCTCCAGTGCCTCAATGTCCTTTTTGTGGTGAGGGGCCCAAAACTGAACACAGTACTCGAGGTGCTGCCTGACCAGTGCTGAGTACACTGGCAAGACCACTTCCCTGGACCTAATGGCAGCACTATTCCTAATTCAGGCCAGGATGCGGTTGGCCTTCTTGGCCACCTGGGCACACTGATGCCTCATATTCAGTTGGGTGTCAGTCAACATCCCCAGGTCTCTCTCCAATGAGCAGCTCTCCAGCCACTCTTCCCCGAGTCTGTAGTGTTGCCACGGGTTGTTATGGTCAAAGTGTAAAACCCGGCACTTGATCTTATTAAACTTCATACAGTTAGCCTCAGCCCATTGATCTAGTCTGTCTAGATCTCTCTCTACCCTCTAGCAGATCAACATTTTCACCCAGTTTAGTGTCATCTCCGAAATTACTAAGTGTACATTCAGTCCTCTCATCCAGGTCATCAATAAAGATGTTGAACAGGACCGGTCCCAGTACAGAGCCCTGGGGAACACCACTTGTGACTGGCCACCAGCTGGTCAGTTCAACAAGGGCAAGTGTAGAGTCCTACAACTGGGGAGGAATAACACCATGTACCAGTTTGGGTAGACACTACCAGGTTAGGGGTAGACCTGCCAGAAAGCAGTTTCACAGGGAATGACCTGGGAGTCCTGGTGGACAACAGGTTAACCATGAGACAGAAATGTGTCCTTGGGGCCAAGAAGGCCAATGATATCCTGGAGTGCATTAACAAGAATGTGACCAACAGGTCAAGGGAGGTTATCCTCCCCCTCTATTTTGCCCTAGTGAGGCTGCCTCTGCAGCATTGTCTCCAGTTCTGGTCTCCCCATTTCAAGAGGGACAGTGAAATATTAGAAAGAGTCCAACAGAGAGCTATGAGGATGATTAAGGGACTGGAGCATCTCCCTTGTAAGGGAAGACTGAAAGACCTGGGTCTGTTTAGCCTGAAGGAGAGAAGACTGAAAGGCGATCTTATGTTTACAGATACCTGAAGGGTGGATGTCTAGAGGATGGGGCCAGTCTCTTTTCAGTAGTACCCATTCAGAGGACAAGGGACAATGGTTACAAACTAGAATACAGGAAGTTCCACCTCAGCATAAGGAAAAACATCTTCATTGTGAGAGTGACAGAGCACTGGGACAGGCTGCCCAGAGAGGTTGTGGATTCTCCTTCTCTAGACACTTTCTAGACCCACCTGGATCTGTTCCTGTGTGGCCTGCCCTGGGTGATCCTGCTCTGGCAGAGGGGTGGAACTCAATGGTCCCCGGAGGTCCCTTCCAACCCCTACCATTCTATGATGCTATGATCTATTCTATAATAATGTTTCTGTTATTGAAAGAGAGGAAGAATTTGCATATTCTCTTTTGTTATTTTATTTTCTTTTTTCTTAACTGTTTCCATCCTCCATTCAGCACTTTGTTTCAGTGTCTATTGTTATCACTGACCATAACAACATGATCATTACTGACAGTAAACTAAAATAACTTGAGCAACAAGGGTAACATAATAGAGATTCTGTGGCAGTATATTTGAGTAGTTATGAGTAGGTGAGGTGGTAATACTGCATTAATAGATGTTTGTATGGTCTTTGAAATGATCTTAATCAGGGCAAGCACTTAAATAGATGACTGTGTATCCACAAAAGTCTACCTATTAAAAGTTTTTATTATAACAGGAAATATAACTAGTGGGATAAAAATACACCAAATTGTTGTCAATGCCATCTAATGATTAACCTGTTGCATTCAATTACATATTACTCAGTATGAAGCTGAAGTAGTCCTTTCCATAGAAAAATCTGACTGCTATATCTAAATCTGAAATGTTTCCATGCATTTCTTTTCCAAAATATCCAGGCAGAGGTATAGCTAGGCTGGCAGAGTATCTCTTGAAACAGCAAAAGAATGCTGCAACTTAGAAAAAGTACTTTCTAACATAGAAAATCTTTCTCTCTTGAAAATACAACCTGAGGTGATTTGTAGAATATTTCTATCTGTGGTATTTTATCAGCTTGTCACCCATTAGTTGGTATATCCCAAAGTGGTTTTGTTTAACAGCAGATAAGTGTTCTCCTTTATTTCCAGAGCATTTACTATATAGGGTATATACTTCTCTGATATGATTAAAAACTCCACTGACTTCACAATGAGGTTATATAGACAATCAAGACAGCTTCTATGTGCTGAAGATTGTCTGTTTGACTGTGGTATAATTCCTGCATCAGATCAATATAGTCATCTTCCCATGTCAATGCTATTGACATTCTGTGAAACAGTATTCTCATCAGGCAATTTTCCTTCGAGAAGTCAAATCTTCCATATAATCTTTTCTGTTAATGGCACCGTTTCTCTAAAGAAACCATAGAATAATAAGCTGCCTAGTGTCATTCTGGTTATGTTGCAGTGGTGAGCTTTACAAAGAAAGATTTGATTGCAGTTATTGGCACATGCATTTTTAAACTCCAAAACGTATTCATTGTACATAAATGATAGAAGCGTGTAGTAATGCTTACCTCTTGCTATTCTGAGTTTAAAAATGAAGCAAGCTAGTTTTTGTGCCACAATCACACTATTAGTTTTGCACTATTCCTTGCACTATTAAAAGCATAGTGCACAAATGAATTTTTTCTATAGAGTATATTTTTTAAGCTCTGCGAGAGAGCAGCAGATGACCCTGAATGTAGCACAAGGATGCCATTTGTTGACTTATAGGTTAAAATAAAGTTTGTTGTCAAAGTGAAATCAAAATTATAACCATTATTTAATCTTCCTGTTAGGTTTTCATTCCCTGCAGTTTTATACCTTTCAGTGGAAATAAGCATGTTTGCCAGGAAGTGCAGGCAGATTCAGATGTTTTACAGATATGAATCTGTATTCAGATATGGCCACAGCACAGCAGTATAAAGTAATTAGCACAGATAGAACAACTAGCAGCAAGCATCATTTCACACAACATATCTTGATGATGAAGCATAAAAAAAGTCTCCAGATCCACTGCCTTATGCATGCATGTCCTGCAGATTCAAGCATTTGTGTGCATATTAAGAAAGCTGTAAGGTACTTGCAGGGTCTATCGGAACAAATCAAGCTTCCAGTCATAAATTTTGATTCCTTACCCATCAGGTGCTGAAAATTCCAGTATGAGTTCAGATCTTTGTACATAGAAATTATGCATGTCCATTTGTTAGCAATCTCAGAGATGTTTGTGATGCTGCAGCTGAAAACTGATGTGCAAGGCAAGGGCTTCATGGCTACACTCTAAAAGAATACACTGTACATTTGCTTCTTACAGGAATTCATATCCTTTTCTTTCAATTAACTAGTACTGCTAACTTGAAGGGAAAAAACCCAATGTATTCATAGCAAATATTAGGCAAATTGAGAAACCAGAAATTGATGAACTCAGCTGAAATGTAGAAAGTTTCTAAACATCACACAAATGAAACTCTTGAACTGCTTTCAATAAGGATTTGGGAAGAGACTCGGTGATAACATTTGTCTAGCATTAGCCTGAAGGAGAGAATTTGAGATTACTTTTGGCAAGTTTGCAAAAAAGATTTGATGATACCATCTTCAGTTATAATAAATTGGGAATTACTGACCCCAAAAGTTACTTATTGTCATATAAGTATAGGTATATGCAAAAATGTTAAAAATTACATGTAAAAATATGTATAAAAGTAGATATTGAAAGAGTCCAACAGTAACTAACTTGTTGCTGCCTTTGAAAATAAGCATGCTAACTTTCTGATTGGGGGAAAAAAAAAAAAAAAAGAATAATCTAACAGTAAATCATGAAACCTATGCCTACTTCATTACATTTCCAGGGTTATAAAGGGTAAACTTCTGTATCTTCATCATGAAATCAGGAGGAGTCAATCTGCAGAGACAGATAGGAAGTTTTCCTAGAGAAATAGCTTCTTCTTTCTGATGACAATAGCTGTTCAAAGTGCATTCCTGCTGTCCTCTGAAATAAATCTTTCAGAGAAAGAAATTACTTCCCCTTCTATTCCTCGTATTTAGTAATTTTCCCCAGCAAAATGAAAGACTTTTTTACTGTTTCCTTTTAGGATATACACAATCTCTAGCCTTCTTGCCTATAATTCTCTTCTTTTCTTTTTGGTTATTTTTGCCTGAATTAATGTTATAAACTGTCTGTAGAATTTGGAATGCATCACTGATTCACCTCTTCTGATACATTTTTTTTCATTTATTTCTAATCTAAATATATCTTCATATTTTATTGTAATTGCATACAACGTGGGCTTATTCCTTGTTCCACAGAAGACAGCAAGTATATCTCTTTCCATGACATGGTACAACCAGGCCTTCTTTCTAAGATGTATTATTTTGTTCTTGTTTATAATGCATTTTACTTGCAACCATGTAACCTAATTACCTTATTTTGCTGGCATTCCCTACAATACTTTTTAGTATTGAATAGAGGTAACTTTGTCCACGTATTTTCCCAAACTAATTTACTTTCATTATAAAAGATACGGAAGACAATCAGATGGAATACTGATTAGGAGTTAATACATTAACATTTCTCTATGGAAAGTGACCTTTTATTATATTCATTCCTTTCTTTTAGTTCTTCTTAATTTCTGAGGAGTCATCATCTCATTCCACAGTGGCTTTAAATCAATGGAGTTTTAGAAAGAAATATCTGAAAAAAACTCTTCAGACCTACCAAATTGATGACTTTTTTTTTTTTTTAATTCACAGAAGCATAGAATAGTTAGCATTGGAAGGGACCTCTGGGGATCATCTAATCCAATTCCCCTGCTAAAGCAGGTTTGCCTAGAGCAAGATCATGTCCAGGCAGCTTTTGAAAGTCTCCAGAGAAGGAGACTCCACAAACTCTCTGGGCAGCCTGTTCCAGCAGAGCACTAAAAGTGCTCTATCACAGTAAAGAAGTTTATCCTTATGTTCAGGTGGAGCTTCCTGTGTTTCAGTTTGTGTCTGTTGTTCCACGTCCTATCACTGTGTACTGCTGAAAAGAGTCTAGCCCCATCCTATTGACACCTGCTCTTTAGATATTTATAAACATTGACAAGATCCCCTCTCAGTCTTCTCTTCTCCAGACTAAACAGGCACAGGTGTCTCAGCCTTTCCTTGTAAGGATGCTCCAGTCCCCCCATCAACTTCGTAGCACTCTGTAGGACTCTCTCCAGTAGTTTCCTGTCTCTCTTCAACTGGGGAGCCCAGAAATAGAGACAATACTGCAGATGCAGACTCACTAGGGCAGAATAGAGAGAGAGGAGAGCCTCCCTTGACCTGCTGGTCTCATTCTTCTTAACACACTTTTGGCCCCAAGGACACATTTCTGTTTCATGGTTAACCTGTTGTCCACTAGGACTTCCAAGTCATTCCCTGTGAAGCTGCTTTCTAGCAGGTCAACCCCTAACCTGTACTGGTACATGGTGTTACTCCTCCCCAGTTGTAGGACTCTACACTTGCCCTTGTTGAACTTCATTAGATTCCCCTTGGCCCAGCTCTGCAGCCAGTCCAGATCTCACTGAATGGCAGCACAGACTTCTGGTGTGCCAGCCACTCCTCCCAGTTTTGTATTATCAACAAAATCACACATAAAGAGTTGCAAAATAAAATAAAAGAAACCCAAGCTTAAAGCACTCTCAGTATCCTTGTGTTTCCATAGGTTTTCGGCTCGAGAAGCAGCCTAGCTCAAGGAAAGTGGTGGGCCCTTCTACATGACACTTGACAGATCATGTAGACCACTACATACACTTTTGTGCCCTCAGTTCTGAAAAGCATCATCAAACTGGAGCAAGTTCCACAGAGGCCATCAGGCTGGAATGTTGACCTGTGAGGGCAGTGTGAGTCTGGGGCAGTGGGCCTTGTCCAAACCAGTACAGACACAGTTTCAGAGGCACCTCACAGCCAGGCAGGTGGTTACAGGAAGGGGACTAAGAGCCATGCATGGCAGGGAAATGACAGGTAACAGGAGCAGGCCGAAATAAGAGATATGCTTGCTAGATATAAGGAGAATTTTTTTGCCAGTACAACAGGTAGGCAGTGGGACAGACTGCCATGGAGGTTACATTGTCTCTGTCTTTGAAAGTTTTCCAGTACCTGCCTGGGTAAAGCCCTGAGCAATCTGGTCTTATCTCATAGCTGGCCCTGAAGTGACAAGAGAGAGACATAAGGACTTCTACAGGGGGCTCTGAGGACTCTCTGTGATGAGGGATTAACTGTAACTGTATATCAGTCATACAGGAGCCAGCTTTAAGAAAAATAGAGATGCTTCATGTTCACCACACTAACAGAAGATGACTGGATTTATGCCAGTTCAGGCCCGATCCAAAAAAAAGAATTTGTTTACATTTAAATATAACAGTAGAACTCCCAAATCTCTTGCTCAGCAGCCAGTCAACACTGAAACTGCTTTAAACGTGTTTTGGTTTTTTCGTTTGTTTGTTTTGGGTTGGGTTTTTTTTTGTGTATGTGTAGTGGTGTTTTGGGGTTTTTTTTGCTTTGTGTTTTGTTTGGGCTTTTTTTTGGGTTTTTTGTGCGTTTGTTTTTGGGTTGGTTTTTTTTTTTGTTTGTTTTTGTTTGCTCATTCATTTGCTTTATTTTGTAGCTCTTCACATGTGAACTTGTCTGGCACAACAGCTTTCTAGGCACAGTAATGCCTCAGTCCCATGCATGTGCCATTAGATCCTAAACTAGGAAGAATCAGCACTCAGCTATTGGTTATTCCTAACAGGTTCATTTAAAACACACTAACAAGATCAGACCATTAACAGTATGTATAGGCTGTCTCTATTTTCCTATAAAATCAGCAATTATAATAGCATCCACCTTTTCCCACATGATACAACACCTGAATGGTTCTGATGAGAAACAATTCTTAGAAATTTGTTTTAAGTATGAAATAAGGTTACATGTTAGACTAGACTTTTCTAGGGGTAAAGGAAGAATGGAAGGAAAATGAAAGTGGAGAGGGTTAAGAGTCTTCAATGTAAAATTAGGAATTAATAATTTATTAGTCTATAGATACATCAAAAAGAGGACAATCATGTAAACCAGCGATTAAAACATTCACAGATGGTATGGGAAAGAGAGATTATTATTTTCTCACATCTTCTGATTACTTCTAAGTCTTTTTAGCAATAAATGGCAAATTTAAAGTGAATAAACTGACCTTTTTGTGTAGAAACTGGTAATTATAATCCACCACCAGTTCAATATCCAAGTGTTACTGGGAATTGCCCAGACTTTGAATTTGGTTTCCCCTGTAATCTAGAGCTTGCAAAGTTTAACATTGTGTAATATGCACCATTTTTATCACAGTGTCTGTTTTTTCCACACAGAATTTTAAAGCTTTTGGGGTCAGCTCAGTATTACAAGGCCCAAGAGTCTAAGATGGCCTATTTTCAGGTGTATAAATTAAAACACATCCCAAAAATATTACATTTAAAAAAGCTTTAAATTTACAAAGTCAAGGTTTTATTTAAAAAAATGGGATGTGCTAGACACGAATGTTATGTAACCTTAATCAATCTTCCTGTGAATGCACTTTGGGATGTTGTCCTTAATTGCATTTGTCCCAGCTGTCTCCATCCCTATTCTTTGACTATTTTCTTTAGCTCCCTTAGGCCTTCCTGTGCTGATTCTTTGACTTCACTCTTTGTCCAAAAAGGTGCCATTCCACTCTGAGTGAAGCTGCTCTTCCCCACTCACAGTTCTCTCATGGGTTTCTTATCCAGTTTCAGGCTCATATTCTTGGCGTGACTGGGTAGCAAAGCATCCCTTCCACTTTTATTCTGGTGGGGGTAGGTGTCAGGATTTTTAGAAAATGCTTTCCACCTAGATTTTTAACCTTCTTTCTAAAAGAAAGGAATATGTGGACTCATGTGCATATCATGCAGTCCTTCACTCAGGTAAAGCTTCTGTTATGTCTTTATGTATTTTACCAAATTCCACAAGGGGGTAGAAGACCCAAGTGTATCATGCTTCTATAACTTTCATAAAAACACCAGTACAGGAGAGAGACCTTCTTAACACAGATAAGAGAAAAACATTCAGCATTCATTCAGTGCTTATGAGAGGTTGGAGAATGCATTCACGGCACAAACCAGTCACACACAACTTCAGTGATTTTACTGTTCAGAGAGGAAACTTGGACAAAACTTATTTTCCTATTCTCTTGGAAATAAAAGTCTGGAGCAGTCATTATGGAACATTTCAGGCTAAATGGTTAAGATTTGGCAATGTGACAAACAACTTGGAAGAGGGACTTAATAATAGGCAGCACTAGAGTCCCATCTATAATTATCCATTATGTACCAAGAGAGAAACCACAAAATGCTGTTGCCTTGAGATGTAGTGAAAGTAGTTGCACCCAGTCAGTTTAGGTTTTGAGCTGAGTCCAGTCTAAGGTAGTGTTTACAGATGAACAGTGGTTAGAGGAGGATCTGAAAACTTTCCACGGTATAGGGGTGGAATGTGCTAGCCATAAAGCTGCCACCAGAAGTCTCTCATCTCCAGCCTAGTAATGACACAAGCACTATTTCTGCTTTAATTGCGTATGTGACAAGGTCGGTTTAGTGCAATAATTATATACCATTTCAACCAATAATGCTTTACAAAAATAGAGAAAGAACCAATTCCCTTTTCATGGAAAGCTAAATTCCCAGTGTTCTTAGCAAAAGCATGATGACATTGTGGATTCCAGAGAATATCTGACTGCTTACAGCTGGAGTTGTAAGCTGTGTTGCAGTAGTGCAAACTGGTCTGCTGCTTCATATTTTCTGGTATCATTAAGGGACTGATCTTTTAAAATTTTGTAGGTTGTTTTTTTGTGGTTTGTCTTTTTTCTCTTTTTCTTTGAGAGTATTCTCAATGTCCTTGATGCAAACTTCCTTTGTGCCTTATTGTACTAACTTTATGCACATGTTCTTCTACCCTGTGCAATTTGGTCAGCATTATTTTTGTCCTCGTGGCTTCTGTAACACACTGAAAGATGTGTCCTGTTCCTTACAAGACAAGATGCAATGCTCAGAGTGGAGCTCACTAACCAGGATAAAAGCTACATATTCATGGCAGTTCAGCAAGCAGCAGAGAGAGGTGGATAGAAGGAAGAAAAGAAGATGAGAGTGAGTAGTAAGAATGGCTGAGCCCTGCTTGTAGTTACTGCAGTGACAAAGGGCTTGTGTGGAGGGAGTGCCACTAACAGAAGCCTGAGGATGTAGTGTTCAGGTGAATGGAGAAAACCTAAAGTGCCCAGCTTTCAAAACACCAGGGTGCGGATAGGCCTTGTTGCGGAGATAAAATAAAAGTGCTTTACCTCATTATCCTTGTAGAATTCTTTTTCTGTATTTATTTATGCCTCCAAAGGAAGTGCAACTTGTTTTAAGATGAGGCATAATTTCATGACCAGCAACACGGTGCCGTAGGAGAGATGCTTCTCCATCACTGGATCCTTTCCAGCTCCAGTGGTAAAAAATATGAAGAACTGTAAACCTTCACTGGCTGATGCAGCCTTGCTTTGCAGACTAATTGCCAAATGTTACTTGTGATTCCAAGGAAGTCATCATTAATTAGCAATCTTTCTGAGTAAAGACAGACTGTTTTATAACTGTGCATCACATTCATAGATGGCTGTTCTCACTTGACTTCATAGACTAACATTCAAGATATTGCAAATTAAATAATGTGTTTCCTCTTGGGGCCCAAACAAACAGTGTTTGGTACCCTGGACACAGGAATTACTGCATTCATCCCTGATCACACAGGGGTCTTAATATTATGTTTTCTTCTTCATCTGTGCCTGAAAAGGTCTTAGAAACTCACAGTGCCAATAGAGGCTAGGAGAGTTCAACTCCTTGTGTTGAGGTGTTTCTAGGGTATGCAGTTTGTCCTGGTAGGTGTTTGTTAAACTAATTAAAGCCAATTAAAGACCTGCCAGAATTAGTGTAAGAGATTAGTTCCACTGTGTCACTGTCCTTGAAGCTAAGAAATGTCCTCCTGTGTATAACCAAAACTCCTCTCTTGCCAGTTACACAAATCCACTTTAGAGGAATTTTATATACCTGAAGCTATTAGCTTCTCTTTCAAGTTGGATAGAATCTAATTCCTTCAAATTTAATTAGGGGGTGGCTTTTCAAAGCCATTTACCATTGCCAGAGATCTCCTCTAGAATTCTCTCAATGCCTCTGCTGTTTCCTTAGAGTGGAGTAGCAAAAATCCGGAGCAATACCTTGCAAGTGGATGCAATTCTCTTTGATTGTCATCATGGCTACATGATGAGGACATAACATATATTCCTTGAGCCCAGATTTGGTAAGACCAGCACTACCCAGTCTCTAGTCTACAGAGGATTTTCTCTACTATTAGCACTGGACTGATTCCAGATCTGAAGCATCCCTGACAACACTGCTGTCCCCATGGTTTTAGTACTTGCCACAGCTTGCCACAGCTTTTACCTTCTCTTGTCTCTTCCTCCTCCTTCTCCTTCTGCTCCCCTGATGCAGTGCTAACACTTCATGGGGTCTAATGCAGAGCTGCGCATGGAACCAACAAGGCCAATAACAGAACGTAAGGTGAATGCTACTGCTCCTCTGGTAAATCCATGCTTGCAATGTACCAGCTGATGCTTCAACATCAAGAAGGTCTGTTTGGTGAAGATACACTAAATACTTTATACATCCATATTTTCTAGAATGTGAATTTATTTTTTTTCCTCCTCTCCCTAGCACGAATGCTGAAGGATAAGCTTTTATTCTTACTGGTTGCAAGTGATTTTAAGAAAGAGCTGAAATAAAGAGAAAATCTGTGCCCTGTGGCTGTCAATGAATGCTGTCTTCCAGGCTACATCAGGCATTTAGTTTTAACTTGGCAAATTGCAGTGGCAAACATTAGTATTATGTCTAAGTCAGTCTTGCTACATCACTGCTATCAGTTCTCCAATAAACTGCAAGGCTGTCTGGGTTTAGCTGTACTGCAATCTTAGTAACCCTTCCTAGGGAAACTGAGGTGTTTTAAAATCCAGTATTGAAAAATCTGTGACAAAAATATCCATATTTTAATAAGCTCAAATTAGCAATTGTTTTGCTTTAGCCTCAGTCTCTGCAGGCAATGGAAAACTTTGTCTTATTTTTCATTTTGAGACAAGAAAATATCTGTAAAAAATGTATAAAATCCATTAACCACCCCCCAACTCCTTTTTTTTTTTTACACCCTGTTCAGCTAGATACCTATGTAGTTCTTTGTAGCACATCAGTTAGTGTCCTGTGCTTCCCTGTTCAGCGTACATGCCCCAGCAACCCTGATTACCCCCAAGAAAAACAAGGTGAGAAACAGCCATGCTAGGCAACCAAGTCAAATTTATAGAGGAAAAAGCACATGTTGTCAACAAAGTTTTTTCTATGTTGATGCTACTGCATCATCCACCTGCTATTTGTATATGAAGTTTCTGATGAGTAAAAGCCATGAAATATTAATATGCATTTTGCTGTTTTTCCATTCTAAAGGCACAAAGATGCCTTTGTTATAAAATATTTGAAGATGTAAGGAGGTCTGCTTCAACCCATCGGCTCACACCCAGAATAGTCCTCATAATCCTGCTTTCTACACTTCACTTCCCAACTCAAGAATAAGATATATAAATATAAATTATTATAAATTAGGCAAGTTATAAAACCAGCCTGCTTTAACAACTTTAAGAAAATCATTAGAAAGACCTAAAAAGGTAAGTTTATTTTCTTATACTTGTCAGTCTATGAACAACCCTACACACATAGATAAATAGGAAAGACAAAACAGTAAAATTCAGTTTAAGACCCCTATATAATATGCAGGTGAATGTATTGTGATGGACTAGTTCTAGGTTTGAAACTTTTTTTTTATAAGACTGTAGCACTTTACTAATATCTGCAACATTTTGGATCAAAAGTTTTCAGTTTCAGTTTTCTGTTTTACATAGAAATCAAATATTTGCACATTTATAGAATAAATTGTTTAACACCAAAGGCAGCATTAATATAAAGTTTCCAGCAAGGTTGTTACAGTTTAACCCCAGCTGGCAATCAAGCACCATCACAGCCACTTGTTCATTCCCTGCCCCTACCCCAGTAAGATAGGGAGGAGAACAAGAAAAAAGTAAAACTCATGGGTTGAGATAAGAAGAGTTTAATAATTGAAAGAAAATGCAATATAATACATAATATATAATGATAATAGTAATGAAGATAACAAAATGAGAGACAAATAAAACCCACAAAAAGGCAAGTGATGCACAATGCAGCTGTTTGCCACCCGTTGACTGATGCCCAGCCAGTCCCTGAGCAGTGATTGACCCTCCCAGCCAACTCCTCCTAGATTATATACTGAACATGACCTTCTGTGGTATGGAATATCCCTTTGGCTAGTTCAGGTCAGCTGTACTGGCCATGGTCCCTCACAGCTTCTTGTGCACCTCCTCACTATGAGTTCATGGGAAACTGAAAAATCCTTGACTTAAGGACAAGTGCAACAACTAAAACATCAGTTATCAACATTATTCTAAAACTAAATCCAAAACACAGCACTGTACCAGCTACTAGGAAGAAAACTAAATCTATTCCAGCTGAAACCAGGACAGAAATCTACATAAAGGAATAGGAAACCAAGTAAAACATATTTATGTGCAAATTTTTCAAACACTTGAATATTTCAGATATTAAGACATTGAAATACTTTAAATCTTAATTGATTTTTTTTTAGTTAAAGGCATTCTCTTCTAATAATAATTTAATATTTATGTTAATATTTTTAAGTGGTTTTTTTTTAATAAAATGACTATATATACAAATTCATTGGAAGGAGAAGCAGAATATGCCTGAAAATACAGTAACATATTCACTAAGTATGAACTATTTTTTTTTTTTTACCATAAACTCCTTTTGTTTCCATCATAACCATTGCTTATGTTCTGAGGAGAGATGTTAGACAGCAAATAGAATCACTTCCTCAGGCTGTCTGGTGTATGATGTGGTGGAAGAACACCATCTTCTGGTAGTAAAAGATCACTTTTATAAAGCATGTGAAAGAAAATATTTGTATTACTCAAAAAATCAGGAACACCCCTCAGATAGATCATGGAAATTATATTTTTTCTTTTCATGAAAATGTCCTAAAGTATTTCTTTTTCTTTTCCATAGAAAATTTTATGCAAAGAAAGCAATCTGGGCTTTCTAACAAAACACATTGCCATTTAGCAGTACACTTTCAGCTGATAAGCTTAACAAATCTAAACTTCACACTGCTCAAATAACTGGAAGTCAGAATAGACAGGTGTTACTTTGCTGAAACTTGTAGTAGGAAACTAGCATCACATTTTATTTGTTCTTGAGTGTTTTTCAATCACATTATGAAAAGTAACACTGAGCATGAACTTTTGCAAACTGTTTTGCAAAATTATTATCAATTTCATTCACTCTGAAAGACTGAGAAATTATACCACAACTTATAGCTAAACGTTATATCTATGTATTTTGTAGAAGATTGTAAAACTATAATTAAACTATGGAAAACTGATGACTTTTGCATTTTAATGCAACAGCAGTAGCCCACTGAGTGTAGAAGTGGTGCTTAGAGGCATAGTTTAGTGGTGGCCTTGGCAGTGCTGGATTAACAGCTGGACTCAATGACCTTAGAGGTGTTTTCCAGCCTAAGTGATTCTATGATTCTGTGTCTGAATGTGAATGTGTACATATGCTAAACAGAACAATGAAAATACAGCTACAGTGAAAAGGATTTCTGGAATTCACACAAAACAGATTTTCTGGGAAATATTCTTCTTTTGATTTTTTACTATCCAAAGACAAGGAGCTCAGTTTTTGAAAGAAACAAAGCCTATCACAAATGCAACTTAGTTAAGAAACTGTGATTCCAAATGATAAACAAATATGTTTCCGCTACCAGATACCGTGTTGTTTCTCATATATGGTATGTAAACACATTCTCTTTGGTTATTCTCTTTAGTTTAGCTGTTAGCCAGTGGTACCTGTGCCAGTTCAAGCATTTGGAGATTGAGAGGTCTGTGATTTTCCTTGAAATAAACATCTCCTTGAATTTTACTTTGGTTGAATGAATAAATCTTAGGAAATGTTTTGATTATATTGTTGTAAGATAAAGTAAATCATACTGAAAGTATCTTAAGACCTCACTCCCTGCACCTGAGAGATGCTTAGCATCACCACAACAAAGCAATAGTCACAGGTAGGCACAGCAGTGGGGTTCACAGAAGCCAGCAGTAAACATTAAGCTTGCCTATAGTCATTACCATAACATTGGGAACTATCAACAAGGACTACAGCACTTCTCTAAACCCTTGACTTAGCTATTCAGGTAAGACTGAGTTTCACTATCCTAGCCTCTATCCTCACATCCACAGCTAAATCCTTCCCTCCTCTATAAGGGACTGTCTTGCTCTTTCCCTGCAGAGCAGACACGATTAGAGAGAACACTTAAGGTACACAACTGATTCCCCCTCCCAGGCTCATGGAAGCACTGAACTCCAGGTGCTCTACTTCTTCAGCAAGTGCACTAACCACCAAGCTAATGTATATATAGTAAGTTCAGGTGACCATTTCCTCCTCTTGTGGCAAGGTTGTGGAATAAAACTGTGTTGTGCTCTGGGCTTTCAACAATAGGGGTGGTGACTTTATGAATGTCAAACAGATTTCAGGTTGAGATAGGTACTGAGACATGCCATTTAGCTGCCCTGGTGTATGTGCATTGGCAGAATGTTTGATATGAAAGCGGTTTGCTCATGGAGATTTGAAAGTCTACAGACTGCTACTGTTTAGGCTGCCTAAATAGTTTTGTGGAGTTAAGAGGAATTATGTATTGGGACTGAAATTACTGTGTTTCGCTTTTGGTGGCTTTCTATACTTTGGCCTCATGTCCAGTTTTCATGATACTTGTGGGCCTCTCTGCCTAGGAGTTCACAAAAACTGATTTTTTGGGATAACACAAAGGGCAGTTAGTAGAGGCACTGATCTGAGCCTGCTCCCAGGGAAGTTTTTTACAGCTGGATGAGTAGTTTAATTTAGATCTGAATCTATGGGTTGAATAAGTGCATCACAGATTGACTGAGTGGGATGCAGTTGGAGTCTTAATTTGATAGGTGAAAGGATTTTGTAACAGGACTGAGGGAGAGGGTGCTACCTTTTATGATAGGTGCAAATATACATGCAGAGAGGCAGAACTCACCACTGCCACTGCTGGGGATGTTCCCAAGCTGTACTTGGGACCTGTACCTTTCTTGTTAAGCACAAGAAAAGGCCCTGTTTGTCTGCATAGTCAAGGTAAAACAATGCTGTAACTATTCATACATGTCTGATGTGGCTGGGATTTATGGTTGTGTTTAGAAAGAGGGGAAAAAAAAAACAAAAACCCCAAAACAAGAAGGGATAAAGAAAAAAAAAAAGAGAAGATGTTGCACCTGTGGATCTGGTCTGGTATTTAAAAGGAACTGAAAGACTCAGATAAACTAATTCTCTTAGGTAAACTACTACATGAGTAGTTGAGAGTGCTTACATGTCTCCTTTCTTTAAAAAACAGCCTGGATAATAACTGGGCTTGGGGAGAGGGGAAGGAACAAGGACAACATCCAAATCTGTCCAATTGTGCTAAAGAGGAAAACAATCATCAACAAATTGAAAAGCAACTTCCAAAGAGTTTTGTAAACTTGTAAAGCAGCATACAAAAAGTATGAAAATTTGTACAGGCAGTTGGAAATGGGGCAGTGGGCAGAGCTAGGGAGGGGTGACAGGTCAGCCATCCCACCTCTGTGGGATGGGGATGTGGGGGTCCTCACAGCAGCTTTCTCAGTGGGTGCAGGATGGGGAACAACATGACACCAGGGCACCCACCTGTCCCGTCGATGGGGTGTGTGCAAGGGAGCGCCACTCCGGGGGTGAGGGGTTAGCTTGTGGTTCCCATGGGTGGTGGGGACTGTCATTGAGATGGGGTTTAGAACTTCTTGGGATGAGTTGTAAATGGCATTTAGAAATCTGAAGGTATGAATTAACATTTTGTAAGTGTCTGCTACTATGGGTTGTCTGCTCCATTGTTGATATTAATACAGAAAAAAAAAAGCCTCATTAATTATGGCTTTTTAATAAATCAGTAAATTGCTTTGATACTGACTTTATTTAAGTGTCTGAAATGAGCTGGGTTTTTTCCCCATGACATCTAAATTTTTTTTTTAACAACCCTTATGTTATAAATGAGACCAAGATTGTCTTTAAATCAAGAAGGCGAAAATTTATTTGTAGTGGGGAATGAGCAAGCAGTGCTGTGTGTGCGGGGAGTCTGCGCTCCACCAACACGCACACTGAGATGTCAAGCAAGCAGACATTTATTACACTAAATCATGCATATCCAACAGCATTAACTACATATTCATTATATGGGATTGGATTATTATAATCAGGTCCAGGAACTTGTTATCATAGGTCTCCTCCCTTTGGCACTTGTGCACTGCTGTCTGGTGGTTGTGGGCTGGGGTCTTCGGGAGGAAGGCCCCCAGTCTTCCTCACGGTGTACTTTTCACCTTTTGTCTCAAAATGCAGAGTTACGATGAGTCAGAGATCACGGGACTGGTGTGATCTGGCTTATCTCTGGGAGGCTCTTCTTTATTCCTCCCTGTCTTGGAGTTAGTTTCCATTATCTACAAAGATCAAGACTACACAAGACAGGCTACAAGATTTATGAGAACCTTGATAACTCTCAAGGCTATGTAAGACAAGCTACAGCTTACAACTATGTAAGACAAAACACAGCCAAGATACATCCTTGAGTTTCGATTTCAATCCAGTGTATGTGTTGGTGAGAGGTATTTGAACGGGACTTTCAGGACGTAATGCCTTTATTCTGTTTTTCACTATTATTTCCTTAAAGTTGTTTTGTAAACCTCCCCCGTCACTTATGTCCCAATGTCCAGCTTGAGTAAAGCATATAGTTGCTTCACCCTGGGGACACCTAACCCTTCCTTTTATACCTCCTGGGCCCAAATTTTGTGCTACCCAGAAGGTTTGTCCAAATCTTGTGCACTTGATTGTCCTTTTGTCATCATAACATTCTTTATTCACGTAGTTGTGCAGGGTAAAAGACTGCACAGAGGTCCCCCTCAATCAGAGGGCCTGATAGCACTTAGAGGCACAGTCACACGATCAGTGCCTTAGTCAACAAGGCTAGTATCAGGTACAAGGGCCAAGTATGACTTACTCCTCTATCCCCCATGCCTGTTGGAGTGACGCCAACAGCCAGGGATGGACTGCTGCTTGGTAGCAAGAGCAGTGGTCAATCCGGTCTTGCCCCTTGCCTTTCTTCCTGAGTTTCCAATCAATGCCTTTTCTGTGCTGTCTTTCAAGCAAATTCTCGTGCACAATAACCTAGGGTCCTATACCAGTCGCTTTCAAGCACCTCCCAGTTTTCTGGGAGTAACAACTCCCAGCCACAAAAGGTTTTGATTACCCATGTTAATTCGATCTGTTACCCCCTCCTTGGGTTACTCCGGCACCTGTTTTTGTGAGCTGATTATGTATTCAGTCAGTATCTCCTCTCCCACTTGTGTGGATGTTCCCATTTGGGTCATACAAGGCCTTCCATATAATATCTCAAAAAGACTTAG
>WUAM01000431.1:124661370-124743777 GCA_024336885.1 Actenoides hombroni | reverse complement strand
ACCCCAACTCTCTCAGTCTGTCCTCATAGGAGAGGTGCTCCAGCCCTCTGATCATCCTCGTGGCCCTTCTCTGGACATGTTCCAGCACGTCCATATCCTTCCTGTAATAGCGACTCCAAAACTGGATGCAGTACTCCAGGTGAGGTCTCACGAGAGCGGAGTAGAGGGGGAGAATCACTTCCCTCAACCTGTTAGCTATGCTTCTCTTGATGCAGCCCAGGATACAATTGGCCCTCTGGGCTGAGAGAGCACACTGATGGCTCATGTTGAGCTTCTCATCCACCAGCACTCCCAGGCCCTTTTCTTCAGGGCTGCTCTCATGCCAGTCACGCGAAGCCTATATTGGTGCTTGGGATTGCTCCGGCTCAGATGGAGCCAACTTTCATATCGAACCAGCCCTGGCCCATCTTACTGTATTCACCTTCATGGGAGATAAGGAAAGCCACCCAGTTACTTGGTACTTTCAAAATAAATTCTCAAAATCCATATATATATGGTTTCAATATGTTCTCAGATACCCACGCTCAACCAACCTATACTGAGACTAGGAGAGAAAATACAGAGATGACTGTATGAACATATAACAAATAGCTTAGTATCTGTCAAAACTGATGCTTTACTCAAAACTGTAGAGATTGATGACACTAATGAGAAACTAGGAGCTTGATCAAAGAACAATATTGCGTTATGCTAAAATATAGGCTTGCAAGTGAAACAAAGATCTTTAAAAAAAACCCTGTGAAGCATAAATGTCAGGAAACTCCATAAAAATTAAAAAAGTATAGTTGTACTTGGCTTAGAGTAGATTTTAATGAAAACACTGGTTCTAGTGCTACTTTAAAAGTTCAAAACTGGACTAGTAACATTTATTGTGTTTGACAGAAGCCAAGTTAATTTATTAAGAGTCAAGAGAAGAAAACTGTGCTATGGATTGCTGAATCTCCATTTTTGTTTATTTCTTTTCAGGCAAGAAGGCTGTGGGTCAGATTTGGCCACTCTTGCTTGAATAGGCAGTGCCCTACTCCATGGGATCCTGCTTCTACATCTGCCAGTGGTACCCATGTGTGCAACCAAGTGCCCAGCATCACAAACCTCTTACTGCATGGCAGGTAGAGAGAGGATCTGAGTAGAAAGCAGCCCCTCTTTCTGTATCTCAGTCTCCTTTTCAAGAGACCCTTCCTGAAAATACCAGAAGAGAGCTGGATGCTCACCAGCACTCAGAGGTGACAACTAGCAGTGGACAAAGATTCAAGCGCATGTCTGGGAACTCTCCAATATCTCAGTGATCACACAACCTGTGAGCCCTACTGACATTAATGGGAATGCTATCCTGCAAGCTCCTCTCTCCCACTCTGGAACCTGTCCTCGAGTTCTAACAATACTCATCAGTAATGTGCCAAAATCTATACATTTTCAAGCCAAGAATTTAAAGACATCTGAATTCCCTGCCTTCTGATAAGGAACAGAAGAAAAAAATCCAACACAAAATTGAAAAAAAGTATCATATTTCAGTCATTTTTCCATCGCACTTGCGAGACACAGAATTTTCTGAACAAGAAGCTTCCAAAGAAAATCAAAATGTGATTTTCTAGAGTCACACAACAAAGAACATCAGATAATTTATTTCACAAGATATTGCTTCACTTTCCTTTGGAGCAAAGGGCCTTTCCAGTCAATGGAATTTGCTGATTCCCTAGTATTTCAGTAAGCTAAATCAAAATTTTCATTCCTGCTTTTAGAAGAACCCACTAGTGTGGCCACTGGATTTTCCACTAACCAAACAGGAGAGAATTTGTTATGATTCACACTAACCAGTGGCTGTCCTGCTGGGTAACAATGAGTAGTGCCCAGAAGCAGTGAAAGTTAGTAACTGCTAAGTCTGCTCTGAAAACTTGATTGACATTCATGAAACTATCCTGATTCACAGTTTGCAAGTCTGGATTTATGTTTCACTTGTTTGCATCATTGGAATACTAATTGCTGAGAACCACTAGGCAGTAATTAAAAACAGAATCATAGAATCATCTTGGTTGGAAAAGTCCTTTAAGATCATCGAATATAACCATTAACCCTACTCCTACCACTAAGCCATATTCCCAAGCACAACATTTGTACATCTCTTAAACACATCCAGGGCTGGTGACTCAACCACCTCCCTGGGCAGCCTGTTCCAATGCCTGATAAACCTTTCAGTGAAAAAATTTTTCCTAATGTGCAGTTTAAATCAGCAAGTTCATTACTGTCCGAGATCTCTTCCATCTTTTTAAACACGCATATTAATTTATTCCACAAATATCAATTCTACATATATTCTCTAAAAACCCTCACTGTCTCTTTTTTTAGTGTATGCAGATAAAAATAAGGCTTCATAGAATATAATAAGCTTGTTTTTCATGGAGAAATATGGATACAACAGTGTCGTTCATGACAAGAGAATAGAAACTAGCACAGTGGCCATTTTATCTAAAGCCACAAATGACAAATAATATCTAAAAAAAGTGTTTGAGAGATTGAACAACTACATGCTTGAAAAAACTGTTCAGAAGCCAAGACTGACACATCACTTTTTCCAGCGTATACAAGCACTTCACTTTGATCTCAGTGGAACTACATACATGCGTAAAATGAAGTAATTAATTGAAACTAATTCAGAGTAAACAACTCTACTATTAAGTAGAAGACATGGATATGCAGAGTATATTTTCTGGGTAAATTAACAGAGATTTTCAGTAAAAATTTAACACTGATAAGAAATATTAGCAGTTCTATTCCAAGAAGGACCCAAATCTTACTTGAAGTACAATATCGAGAATATAACCATTACAAAATATGGTCTGAATGGATACTATCAGTACTGAACAGAATAAATCAAAATCTCTACCTGAATGCTCTTCAACCCAGTGTAAGCCAAACCTGAGCATCAGCTTTGTAGTCTAAAGGATTTTTCAGAAATTAATAATGTAAGCAGAATATAGGATTCATAAAATGTCTTTAAAATGTGTAAAAATATTGACAGAGTGTCACCAAGAGGCCTCGCTGTATAAAACAGACTCTGTCTAGAACAATAAAGTGCACCCCATTGTCTTGTGACTTCATATAATAGCTTTGCTTTGATGAGCTTTTTTTTTTCTTTTTTTTTTTTCTGATTTTAACCACTCTGTGGAGTGAGGGTGCGGAGAAGAACATTTCAGAATCTCTTCTTCCATTAATAGAACAACCAATTCTGAAGAAATTAGTGACTTCAGATGCCTTTATAAACCACAGACAGCATATGGAGGGATGTGTTCTTTACTGGTTGAGAAATGTAACCACAGTTTAAAAAAACCCAAAAGCTAGCTTTTGCAGCAGGATAGGAATACAGTCTTCTGCTTATCTGCATGATTTAAGACCTGATACTGGTAAAATCATATTTGCCCTCCCGTGCACATTTCTGAGATATTTAACTTGCAGAATCATTTTAATATTCTGCAATCTAACTTTGTAATCCTTCCAAATAAAATTTTGAGTTTATTATCTGAGAATTTGTGTATAAATTTTAAAGTTTCCATATGGGAAGTCTGAGGCATCTATCTCAATTTTTGCTGAAATACAAACAAGCGAAAAACCTGAACTTTAAAAAACAGACTTGATTGTTTAGGTTCCTTCTTTGGTCTAGATCTGTTCTCTGTAGACTTCCTGAAACAAACATTAGATAATTCAATTTATAAATCATATGCAAGTTCTTGAACAATTTGCAGTTCTTCTCTTAACTTCTCTGTTTCTCATCACAATAGATATTCTTTTACTTTTTGCTTGTGCATCTTTATAGACTGGTTAGTTTGAAGCTTTTCAATTAAGTCTTTATATGGCATTAATCATGGATTAAATCAATCCCCGCATTAAAATGGCTTGGTCATGGTTACAGATATGACTCATCTCTAACAAATGTCTTCAAAGTATTGGTAGAATTATTTTGAATTTAACAGAAGTACCAGTAACCTGTTACAATCAGAATAACAAGAAAATAATTTACCAAGAATTAAGAATACTTTATGTAGACTTCTATTATACAGTATAAAGCAGAATAATGTTTTTAAAAATTAGAGCCTATTTTGTATATTATTGATTGCACAGTGTTCTGCATAATACACAGCACTGATTCATTCATTCATTCATTGAGTGGAATTCTTGTAAAATTAAAGGCATTGCATCAAGTCATTTTCTATCCTTTCATATAGAAGGGCCTACTTCCTTTTGAGTTAGGCTGTTGTCAGCAGAAACAGAAAAGAATAACATCTTTTCAAGAAGTAGGCCTTTTTTTTAATTATTATTATTATGAGAACTCTTACATTTCCTCTCTTAAAACAATACAACAAGAAGTATTTTGAATATTTGGTTAGAGAATGTTATATGTGGCATTTGTTTAGACTAGTAACAAAAGGTTGGGTTTCTTGATTCAAAGATCACCTAAGTCAAGTTCCACTTGCGAAAGTTCTTGTTACCCCTCTGTCACAGAGATCTAAACCAACAACATACAGAGTCAAAACACTTCTTACCAACAGAAGTATCAATATGCCAAAGCAAATATATCAATTTGCCAGTAAGGCAATTATACCAACACAAAAATCTCAGAACTTATACACCATACTTGCATGGGAAGGACACAACTGGTATTGGAGTAGAACCTGAGAACTGCTAGAAGAAGAAAAAATTGCAAAGTCACAGGCCAGGTTAGCCTGCTGCACTGCTTTCTGGAATTACTTAGAGGTTTTCCTCAGTTCCTTCCACACATGCAGTCAGGCTGGGTGAGATTAATAACCTCAACTACACCAAAGTAAATGTAGTCCATGAAATCTCCAATCGGATCACCACACAATGTTGACTGAGTTTGAGTTTACAGAAGACCTGATGTTCGCCTCCCTAGTCTCTGCAGGAATCAGGATCCTACAATAATGATCAGAATGAGGCACAGAGAGAGTGTGTAAATGAAACTTCACATCTGTACACTGAACTAGTTTAGGTAATGGAACCTATATCTTTTTCCTGTGCTCAAGCTCACAATACAGCTTAGAGAGAAACATGCAGACAAGGCAATCAATAACTGTGAACAGGATATAAAATTCAGGAGAGGCTTTTTGTTGTTTAGCAATTTTCCTCTACAGGCAAGATTTATAAAAAGAAACACAAAAAAAAAGAAAAAATGTATTTGTTCTTATGTCTCCTGAAATGACATATGCCAGAAGTGGTTAGATGATCTATCTGCCTGCATATTAATAATACGTACCTTTCAAAATCACACATTAACTCCTACTCATTGTATCAAGAACTCTGTTTCTGACTGCTAACTGTACGGCTTTATTGGGAACTGATGCTTGAAACCCATATCTTCAACCTACTTGAGCTGGAAATTTTATCAAGACACAAAATGTACAACTACTGATGACTAATAGTTTTATGCATGAACACAGGCAAATGCATACCTTATAAAAATATGAAAGAAAAATGTGTTAGATCTATTTTCATTCAATTGTAATTTTAATTAAAATTCTAATTTTATGTACACACCATAAAGCAAATAGAAAAAAAAGAAAATGGAAATTCTGTATGTTCAGGAAGGACTGTGCCGGATCTAAAAAGAATCATGGGGTATTCATTTCTGGAATTTAGTCATTAAAGATTAAAAAGAGAACAGAATCGAACCACAGCTTTATTTGTAAACAAAGTAATGGTTCCATAATTTACTTTTGCTCTCTGATGAAGTACAAGAGAAGCAATTGCCTATCAGTGACATTTTCAAGTATTTGCTTTCTAAGAAATTGGTCTGTGAAATTATGGGTCAACAATTACTTATGAGAGGAGATTTTGCTTTGAGACCTTGTTGAAGCAAACAGAAATAGGACAAAAAGGTGGATCCTAACTCAATACCCTAACTTATCTGCCATTGTACCAGAATGAGTGCCGGCACAGGATGATCTGGAGACTGCTGAGATTCTGGTATCCAGAAATGAACATGAGATTGAAATGAAGGGTTGGTAATTCTGTGTACATGACCAAATAATAGACAGGATTCAGCACCATGAACAACACTGTGTTTACTTACTGCACTCACTCTGTTAAAACAAAATTTTACATTGGTCATGGTCATCAGCAAAATCTGATCTGAGAAAACGTAACATCTTAATGAACTCTGACAAGCTTAATTTGTTGTAAATAGAGCAAGCAGAAAGATAACACTAACAGATGACCTTTTATATAAATACAAGATTTGTAATTTTCTTTTTTTTCTTTTTTTTTTTTTTTTCTTTCTATACAAAAATACAATGGTCATAGTAGAAAACAGTTTTGTAGTAGGTCAGCCTATGTAGCTTTTCCCTTTTAAATGAATATTCATATTCTGTGCTTTATGTCATCCATACTGAACAATTTAAAAGCCATCTGTATTTTTTTTTAAAAAAGCTTACAGAAATAAGTCACTTAATTAGAATTTTATGTGAATAAAGGTAAATAGGTATAACCAGAGGTGGCTATCTGATAAGAAGAATCTAAAGTCTGTCAGGAAGCACAGCTAGGGAGCCCAAAACCCTCCTCTCCCCCATACAACCTCAAATAGAAATAAGAATAAGGATAAAAGCTACCATGAAAGGAACAGGATAACTTGCAGAGTACTGATGCCATAACATTGATTTTTTTAAAAAATATGCCTCATTTTTTATGATACTTATGCTTTAGGTCACTAGCTTTTATTTGGTAGATGCTAGGGTGGGGAGATCAGGGAAGCTCTGTGGTTCCCATGATAGGAAACAGGTTGCAAGAAATACAATTTAAGCAATCTTGTCCTCAGTCGTTTTTGTGAAATCACTCTTAGCCAAGATCCTGAATCAAAGATTACTACTGAAATAAAATAAATGCCCTTTAAACCTATGAATTCTGGGTGTTATCCTAAATGACTACTCTCTTTAGAGAATATAGGAGGTAAGCAGAGTGATTATAGTCTAGAACTTAAATTTCATTTTTCTTGCTGAATCTTAAGTGAAATCTTTTTCACATTAATTAGTCACTCAGGAGCACATTATGAGCAAAGTTTGATTTAGTCTTTATTGAGAAACTTCAGCCTTATCTGTTAAAAATTTAAGATATCAGCTTTCATCTGTTTAAAAAATCTAAAAGTATCCATAAGAGGATTGAACTGATTTCGAGACTCAGGAACATTTCTATTTACTCGGTACAATTAGACTATGTATGCAACCTGTTATAATAAAATCCTGTATTTCATCCTATGAGTCATTATTGTGGATGGAAAGAGAAAAAGAAAATAATGCCGAGATTTTAGCCCCAAAGGAAACAAATATATCCCATTAGTACTCCAACATTATAAAAACATATTAGATATCTTTTATGGTGCACAGTCTTCTGTGTTCTCTGCAGCACCTTTTAAAAAGGCCATGATTAAAAAAAATTACTGGATAGGCATGCCTTCATTAATTTTGCTTATTATATTAATAGATTGTTTTAATGTAGAAATGATGCCAAACTTCTGAGTTCTTTGCCATCTTCCTCTTTTGACAGCTCCAAGCTAGCCTTTGTCCTTGAAAGCTCCTACTTCCCTGAAGTTAAGGAGCTTTCTTGTTACTTCTCTCTTCTAGGATGAGCATGTTTCCCCAGAAAAATGATGTGGCATTTTTAATAACAGCTTTCCCTCCCTACTATTGATCAGAGAGGAACAAGTTAGGCAATACCCTGAACTAAGAATGACAGATTTAGAATTGAGCAATTTAAAATCTGAAGAATTTAAAGTTGCCTTACTCAACTCTACTGCATCATCGAGAAATATCTCTCTTACAATAAGCAGATTTGGGATCTCATGTTCAAAGTTCAGCCTGCAGATAGCATGACTATCTGGTACCTTAAACAATATGGTAACCATGAAGAGAATATGCCTACAGTTAACACCATCCATTCAGCAATAATTGTAAAAACCATAACAGGCTCTGGGAGCATGGATCAGATGAGAGAAGACACTAGTCGAGCACCGCTGTTTTTTTCAAGACTATCCAAATGCAGCATCCCAACCCACTCCACTGGGTGCTATTTACCTGTATCTTCTGTGTGCTCAACAGACCTTCTCCCCCTGTTTCTGCTCCCATTCCAGATTTCCTTTTGGAAGCTTTCAGCTGGGCTAGGACCAGGAAGCCTGTTCTCCTAACAAACAGGAGAAGTGACAGTCAGTGAAAGCAGCCTCACATTTGCTCATCCCCTGCAAGCTGAAAACCACCCTTCCAGCTTACCTGCCTGGCGCCAGCTGCAGACACTTGAAGGAAGGAAGAAACAGGGGTACCTGCTTTATTTTCATCAGGGGACACAGATGGCTGGTCTAGCGGAGACCTTGCCTGGACCCTGTAGATCAGCTCGCTGCGCAGAGCTTCTAGTTCTGTTTTCAGGGTGATAACATGGTAAAGAGACACTGCTGCAAGACAAGAGGACAGGAGCATTGCAAGCCACAGGAATGTGACAGAGAAAAGTCCCGCGGTGCCTGAAGCAGCACCAGAGAGGGCAGAGGGAGAGGAGGCGGTATCCTTCTGTTGGATGACGTGCACACAGTCCACGGATTTCATCGCTGCTCTTTCCTCACTAAAGCCAGAGGGAGATTTCAGCTGTCCCCTTCCGAGGTGCAATCCATGTTACCAGTTGCTCTCTGAAACTAAGGGCATCCAGAATAAGTGAACAAAACGCCCAGATCATTTCCTGTCATATGAAGCCGTTGATAGAACCATTAAACTTAATGTACAGAGTGAACGTCTAAGATTCGGTCTCTGTTTAATTTTCTTCTTTCTGTGCTGCATTTTGGAAAGGAGTACTTTCTCATGAGCTGCTTGCTCAATCTATCTTCCTCCTTTCACTTTCAACTATTTATTTATGTGGCAGCTTGCTATTACCGTTTCCCATTAATCTTTACATTTAGGCACAGCCAGCACCAGTAGTAATTTAGAGCCATATCTACAAGTGCAGAAACGATGTAAAGTTTCCTGGCAGCCTATCATCCAGTGCTACTTAAAAGACATACAACTATGATAATGTGGGTGCCTGTGTGTGTGTAGGTATTATATAGGTGAACTGTATAGATATACAATTTCATATATATTAATATCTATATTAATATCTAAAGTGCATATGCCTACAGAGGGCACAACCTATTCAAACAAAAATTTTCACAGTTTCCTAAACACAATAGTGAAAAATATTCCCAGGTAGGAGTAACAAATTCCTGGTCTTTCAGCTGTATGAAGCTGCAGATTCTGCATTTCTGTTCATTATACTAACTTGAAAAGGGATGACAGGTTATTAAACTTATCTAATAAATGTAGTTTCTCTACAGAATTCAAGGACCTGGATTAATGCAAAAGGGGACACAGAGAAGTGGGGAGAGGAAACTTGGGGCAGGGGAAGGAGAACTAGAACGGATGAAAATCAGAGGATGGGAAAGAATAAGAGAGGGGAAAATAAGAATGGGAGGGGAAAGTGTAGAGGAGTATAGAAGGAAAGTGACATTTAGAGAATTAAACCAAAACAAAACAAAACTTGAAACATGCATGCTTAAATATTTCAGGTGAATCCCGAGTGTCTGGCTTAAGCTCATCTTTTTAAGATTTTACTTTATTAGTCCTTTCATCTGAAAATGCTGTATTAGGAATTCCTTTCTTCTCTGCATCAGCAAGACTATCTAAATATCCCAAGCATGTTCATATGATTTTTGTATTGTCTTCTCACACAAAATCGATGTTTTACTCCTTTGTTAAAAGTTTCAGTGTTCTGGGACAGAAAGAAAAGATCAAAAAGCATCACAGTTAGGGCTAAAATAAACAGATCTATGCCCTGATTGAATCTACTGGGTTTTTTGATACGTAAGTAAACTTTGCAAAAGAGGGAATTTTACAGGTCTGTCTGAACACTGGGTAATGAATTGTGATAGCAACACCCATCAGAGTAGTTCAGAACAAGTTGATTCTCTTGGTAAAGAGACAGAACAATGAGCAACAATAGAGTAACAACTTCTGTAGCCTCTCACTTCTACTTCTTAAGACTGAGAAATTGAAAGTTATTATAAGCTTTATCATCTTCCTTTGTGACTCAAGATACTATTTTCCTCACTTTGCCACCTCTACTAAACACACAAATGAGTAATTATTTTCTTAAATGCAGAGAAAAAGAACCACAGAATCACAGAATGTTACGGGTTGGAAGGGACCTCGAAAGATCATCTAGTCCAATCCCCCTGCCAGAGCAGGACCACCTATCTTATGATGCTCTTAGAAGGCATCTACAGACTGTGAGAAACAATACAGAAATCAGTGCAGGTTGGAGTAAGAGCAGAATACTATATTGTTTCTGTACCTATTTTCAAGGCTAAGTTAAAGTATAAAGGGGGCTGAATTTTGAAGGAAATTTAAGGTTAACTAAGGCAGGCTTTTTTGAACAAAATAAGCAATTATTACAACTAAGCAAACATGCCTGGAAGTATCCCTAGACAACAGAACATTACCAGCCTAGTACTGACTGTGTTCCAAAATTAAAATAATGACAGTTGGAAAAGAAGTGTTATTTAAGAAAACGAAACCAAGTGAGGGAATGAAAGACATAACTAGCTATCCAGAATGCCAAAAAACAATTGGCTGGTAAGGTCTCTGTGGTCAGTAACATAAAAGAAAATAACAGACAGGTATATAATTAGCATCACTCTAGTTGCCTCTACAGAAAATAGGCTGTTCCCAGCCTCCACACCTTCTTTAAATGGGGTCATTATTTGGGCTGGCAAAATAATTGTGGTGACAAAGAGGACTTACAGGACAACTAGCTTTGTCTTGCTTATCATTCTGATAAATGAGAATTTTAAAGGGGAGATGAAGAAAATAAGAACGGCCCTCACACAGCCAATTGTTAATCTCAACAGATTTTTCTAGGTGAGTATCAAAGGGATCACTGTATTCAACCTTGTGTTGTTCTATAGCTTAATAAACAGTTAAGTGATTTGAAAGAAAATATAATTTTAGACAATGTTTGTGATGACAGAAACATAGTGGAACAATAAATAAGGACAGTGAGAGATCTGTCATGAAAAGCAATATGAATTGCCTAGAAATATACTTAGCTGAACAACTTCCGTTTTAACACAATCAAATGAAACTTCAGTAAATTGCAGACTACTAAGGGCATTAAAGTAAAAACTCAGAAAAATTACTTAAAAAACCCCAAACAAATACAAACAAAAAAAGCCATGCTAGTTGCAGAGTCTAGAGTGTGGAGTTGATGCCTTAATGCTTGCCACTATGTTTTGTAATAACATGCTGTCCTTATGATTCCTCTTCTTGGCAGAGCTGCAAAGTAGTCCTTATCTTGCTTAAAACAAAGTCAGTAAGATGAACACATATGCAGTTTCTTCTGTGTTTTAAGATAAGGTACAAATAAAGAGGACTAAGGAGTGCTCAGATTAGCCTTCCATTAGCAGATATGGGAGGGTGTTGACTCCAGCTGAACATGAGCTCTCAGTGGAACTTTCTTGTTGAAACAGAAGTGTAATATTTGGTAACCATGCTTTTATATTGACAAAACTGTTTGCATATAGTTATGACTGCCAAAACCAAATAGTGAAAAGGGCTCAGAGCAAAAAATCGAGAATGAATATATGAGGCCTAAAGAACTCATGACAGGAAAGTTATTCAGTTTGTGGTTAGCAGCTTGCTTCTACTGGACAGCTTTTCCCTGAAAAGTCTTTGCAAAAAATTGTACCATATTAAGTGGTTTTGGCTCAAGTCACATATGCTACGCAACACATGCATGCAGTAAAACCTGAGGGCAACGAGTGACCACATAAAACCCAGTTCAAAGCAATGTTTTCCAATCTAGAAAAAAAAAAAAAAAAAAAAAGAAAATGGCACTGCATTAAACTGCAGAAACCTACTCGTGGCTGTCTAACTGTGAAAGCAAATAGGAATCAATCCTTATAATAAAGGTATTCTGAAAATATGGTCCGATTTTGCATGCACAGTGCACTTGATTCAGGCACACACAGTGATTCCAACCATTCAGTGCCTCCTTAACCCAAAGAATGAGATACATTGAACACTCAGGCTGACTGACTAATTTAGCCAAGGAAAACTATTTTAAAATGCCTTGTCTAGTCTAAGAATTTTACTTAACCAAGTCTTTTGCTTTCAGGAAAAAGAGCAAACTTTTAGGTAATACACTAAATAAGGAAAAAAGCCAAAAATATTACCACTGAAGACTCTTAATGGTGACAAAGTTTCACTAGGGGAAATGGATTCTTGAGCAAAATTAGGGCGGGTTAAATCTTCTAAGATGTTACATTAGAAACAAACCCTCTAATTTTTGCAAGCAATTAATTTTTTTCATTTCCATTATGCAGAATATCAGATTAAACAATCAAGATGGGCTCTGCTAAATCTGCAAATTTGTCAAACATCCTCACTGCATCTGCAGGGAACCAAAGAGCAATCACACAGGAAATTTGTGGTTGAACCAGAAACTGAACTCTTGATTTCCTGAAATCCAGTATTGTACTTTAACCACAAAGCATCTTCTTTGAGGGGGAGGAAAAACCCATAATGAAGTTTAATGTACGGAAGAGAAGCAGGTGATTCGCATATGAAGACTTGGATAAAAACCTAATTTACTGAAGCAATGTAAAATTTTACTTTAAAATGAATGTTCTGTTTTTAAAAGAAAGGTTGTGCAGATGCTGCAACACAGAGACCCAGGCCATACTAAAAGTACATCTCCTGTAGCAAAAGTCCAATTTCACATACTTATGAAGTAGCCACAAAATGGAACAAGTCATCCCTGCGGTAATTACAAAAAGAAAGAGGCCACAACAGCTTGTCTTACTACACAAGACAGTGCAGAACAGACAGAGAAGCAAAGAAAAGGCAAAGGTTCCATTTTAAACACATTTAATTTCAGGTCTTTTCTGAAGATGGACAAAATGGATGGACTGTTTTGGAGAAGATCAGAATAAATCCTGTAAGACAGTTTTCTGCTATTACAGATATCTGTATTAAGAGTATTCACAAATCACCCTCTGAAACAGCACACATTTCCTTCACGGACACTTAATTAGTTCTTTTATCATTAACTGCAATTTACACAGAACAAAAATAAGTAAGTTCCTGCTCACACATGGATCCAAAAATCACTCTGTTGATACTGTGCTCCTGTGACTGTGTATCTTATATCCTCTTATCTTAAATTTTAGGAAGCTGCTGAAAGCCTTGCAAGTAAGGGATGTGTTATACAAACAGTTAAACCCTGATTTAATATATTACCTTGTTAAAATGAAAAAAACCCCAAACCTTCAAGATTTTTCTGAAGCAAGAAAGGCATTCATTTCTCTTTGCCTCCCTATTTTAAAACTGCCTTGGGTAACATGAGTGTATCTGCACATTTTAGATATGCCATGCTTGATTTATTCCTCACCTAAGACTTTATTTCTCTAGACATCTAGATAATTTGAATCCAAATCTGGTATGCATATTACACAAAGTAAACCTACAGCTGACTTGCAGCCATCATTACTTTTTACATGGTTATTACAGTGCTTTCAAAGAGAATAGGAAATGGCACAGGAAGGAAAAGCAATTATTATAGGTGTCTCTTCAAGTATGCAGCAGAATCAACAAGAGATATAAGGTAAGTTAAAAAACATATAAACTATAAAAAGAAAACACAAGTTTTATATATCACAGCAGCTTAATGCCAGCCTCCTCCCCTTCCCCCCACTCCCATGATGTTACAGCAATTCCTTCTTACTGTACAGGGAAAAAGGAGCTCTGTCATACAGCTGTAGCTCACTTCTCTCATAGTCTCACTGGCTTGGCTATCCAGCAACACAGAGTATTGCATTTCTCCACCTCTTCGACACTATACAACTTGACAGATTTTGCACAGATGGGCTACAAATGCATTTGTATGGTAGCAAAATAAACTAGGAGCTATGGCCCTTCACGTGGGAGTGGCCACTCTGCTGCTGCTACGGTCTGTGGACCTCCAATAAAGTGCACAGGACAGGGATCCAAGTACTTTGAGATCATGGCGTTATTTCTTCATAGCTAAATCTAATTGCTACATACACTACTACTCCTCAAGGACAGAAAGGGGAGGGTTCTCTGCCTGACCTTTTCTTTTGAATTTTTGTAAATAATTAGTCCACACCAGCTGTAAGCATAACACGAAACAGCTGTAGAACTTCCTTTCTTTCTGTTTTCAAGCAGTAAAATCTATTCCTTAGTTGCTTGGCAAAACTACTGATGTCTCTCAGAACTTGGTATGTGAACACACATTTTACATCAGCAACCTTGCAGATTTGCATTATTCAGCTCATTGCTTCAGATTATTAAAGATGGATCTCCAGTTATTATGAGTGAAACCATCTTCTGTAATACATTAAAACCAGGTCTGCTTTTAAGCTGTATTCCCTTTCAGAGAAAGAAAAATGACTGTTTTCTTCAAGATAGAAGAGCTGTTCTGTCCCCACCCAAGCTGAAGCATAACAAATTAATCACATTAAAGTTTTTCAAAACATTTCCAGAAAATGCTCAGTATGTCTTCCTTATCTACTGACAGAGACAGAACTCTGTAAAAAGTCTAAAATCTAGACCCTGAACAGAGTCCAACAACAGATTTAAAGCTCAGCCATGTTGAGTATCTGGTACAAATAATTTTTGTTTAGAGGATGGTTCAGTATTTTCTCAAAATCTTACCCTACCTATGCTTGATCTTTTTAACAGACAGCAAGTTCCCTGCCTTTGGTTTAGGTTTTATTTCTAGCATTGTAGTTTAGATGCTCATATACCCTTATGAATGTTTACTATGACTTAAGCACTAATTGCAAATTTTGTGAGAAAGTCAATCACTCTATCTTACCTTTATCTATCTGATATGAAGTCCAGTACATATCTATTAAGCAAATGAATATGATATCACGTGACATTCCAGGACACAATTTATGTTGTACTTTGTAGCCCAGATGCTTATCAATTTTCAAATAAGGAAAAGCAAGTGCAAGACTTGTGTTCTTCAGAGTAGCACTGCACAAATAAGGCTTAGTGACACAGTTCCCAAAACAGCAAACTGCTTTTCCTGCAAGAAGGGTGGTATTCACATGAAGTATCCAAATCTGAACTGCTCCTTTACATTCTTTTCTTCCTTTTCAAGAATTAGAAATATTTTTTTCCATTAAAAATTAATAAGTATCTTGACTAAAGTGTCAAAATGTACTACTCACACTCCTACACCTGTTTCCTAGTTATTGGATTAAAATTGAACTATAAACCTTGCAGTAATCCAGGAAAGGACGCACATTTTTCAGCTTTACAAAAGACAGTAATAAATCCCCATTATCTGGATATTTCACATTAACCATGCAGGATGTGAGTGGAGGGGATATAAGCTGAGTTATGCACTTCTCTGTAAGAAAGTAGAAATTGCTACAGCCCAAGCATGTCACTTCAGCTACATGAATTAACTATAAACCTGATAGAGTGGCATTATAGCATTTAAAATACTACCAGCAACAGGTGGTAAAACTAGTCAGACTAGTCAGTTCCTATGTGACATAATATTTAGACCATCTCCCAGATAATAGAGACGTTTTGAAATGCATGATGTGTTAGAAAGTGATGGACAGCTACCACATTATGTTTTACTTATTAACATCTCTTGAAAGTGAGGATATGAGACAAAGCTTAGAAATAGACACTTGTAATACAGTTTTTCTCTGCTGTAACAGCTTTCCACAAACACGGCATCTAACAATGCAGATGTCTATTCCATGTGCTCTGGTTTTAGTAATTAAAAATGATGCCTTCAGGTTGATCAGTTACCACACATACAAAAATACCGCAGTACACATACTGAAGACAGGCCACAAACTAGAACAAGACATTAACAGCACTTTTAATGTATCAATTTATTGCATATGTCAGTACATAAAAATAGAAAAGTGTTTTTTGTAAAATTAATTTTATTGTAAAAACCAGACTAGAATGAGAATGTAAAACTTTGCCACAATTAGCACATATACAGTAACATTTATGCTTTGTCTACAAAACATAAGAATACTTTATATGACATTTTTGCTTTAACTATATATTAAAGAAAAATCAAATAAAAAGCTTGCATCATATATTCAATAACTGTTTCTGAATTCAAAACACAAGTGTTATTTAGAACTTCAATATGCTATCTCTATTTACACTTCTGTGGGGTTCTACTCTAACTTGTACAAGCAGGATGGCATTGTAAATTATTCTTAATGGGATCCATCAGGCTGATCCCACTACATGCAAGAGGCACCGATTTTTATATTTGGCAGAAGTGCCCCTAGCAAAATCACCCGTCATTAACAAAAATAAAAATGTACTTCTCAAGAACTGAATTATGAAATATAAATGGAGGTATGTCTGCGTCTTCTTGCTAATAGAAAAGACCATACCTTGGACTCTCAATTCAGCCTTGCATTCTTCACTGTGAACATCCAATGCGATGCAAATGATTATTGTAGAGATGCTTATATGCATATTTTGTATAGTTAATCCATCTGCCCTTCAACCGATTGTCCCTTGCCTACTGAATGTATTTGTGCTCTATTTCTAATTTTACCTGAGAAATGGACATGAGGGCAGCTACATCAGTTAACATTTCTTCAGATGAAAGCATAGCTTATCTCTCTGCATTTCACAGTTCAGAAACAAATATTGGGAATGTAAACTTGAGTTTATCAGGAAGCCTCAAGTATTTCCACTAATTAAAACCACGTGCACACATGGTCTTATAATAGATGCTTCCTTACAAGGACTCTTCTGCTACAGTTGTTCTACTTCAACTCCTGACTCCCTCATTCTTGTTTGTTTGTTTGTTTTTTAAAACTTAAAAGTTCCTCTTATAAAAGAGACAATTCCTTTAATGAGCATTTTTAAACCAAGAGGCTTTCTTACAAACCTGTGAAAATAACTCAACTTCCTCTTCCCAAACTAGAAATTTATATATACAGGACAAATACTTGAGAAACATCTATACACAGAGAACTGTTAAGGAAAAACATATAAAGGTATTAAATGGAATAAATGCAACAGTATCATAATATACCTTTTGGCAATTTAAAGTTATTACTACTGTGTTGCTTGCAGTTCACTTTTTAGCAGCAGATAACTGTGAGCTTCCGTCACACAGAGCGTAAAGGAAAAACAAGTCTCGACTTGTCAGAACAGGCTTATTCCCCCTTCTCCCTCCCTTAAAAGATCTTATGTACAGCAGTGGAACATTGGTATTTTTTTAAAAAAACAAAACAAACCAGAAAACTTCCTTCCTGTTTTCTTTCAGTGGATTTCATAGCCAATGCAATGAAAAATAGCGCAGTAACAGACATTCATTCACAAGGATATGTGCCCAACCATTACAGGAGAAGTAAAAATGTGCCTAACACTGAGGAAAGCACATTAAGTGTAAAAGATGCATGTCTAACAATTGTTTCTTCCTGTACCCGATACTTGCAAAATCAGACAAACTTTCATTTTTGTCCTGCAGACAATATAGTGAAAAGATACAGCTCGATAATCAAAAGTAAGGTTTAGATACAGTCCATTTTGAACAGCTCCAGGTTGCGACACTCTTAACGCCACACATTTGACTTTGACTTGGCAACTGTGTGCCCAAATGAGAGTCCTGCATTTGTATAGGAGTGCCACATAATACTAGGGCTATTGGGAATTGAGGCTTTTGTATCTCTTTGATTGGTGGGAGGTAAAAAGTTGTGCTACTTTAAAAATCAACATTTTATTGAAGGGAAAAAAAAAGCAAAAAAAAAAAAGCGTGTAATGACAAGTTCTGAAACAATTATTTACTTTCTTTTTATTCTGTCTCCCAACAACTAATCTATGCTCTTTGCTTTATCAACTTATTTTTAGAAAAGCAGTATTTGCTCACTTGTTTTCCTTCTCTCCACCCACCTTAATTCTAAAGCAGTGTGAAGTAGCTGAAATAATCTCTGCAAGCAGCTCACACTGTCATTTTAGAATACATCAGGGAAAGGGAATGCTATGTCTATTAACTCCCTTCTACTCTGTAAACATACACATACACCTCACTGCCAAACTTCACCCATCTATCTTCCCTACCTGCCTCCCCCAAAAATATTACCACCACTGAAAGGCTGAGGAGGTAGTTTGGGTTTCACTCAGACTTAAAACTATGTTCTGTCTATAATGATTTTAGGTCTATAGATCCAAAAAGTTCTACAGCTTTTTCAATCAACTCCAAGAAAACTTGAATAATAGTATGATAAAAGATACTTACCAGAGAAAGCAGCAACTTCTGGAGTGTTTATTTAAAAATATTTTTTCTAAAAATCATGTTTTAAATAAAGATGTGTCACCCTATCTACAAACTGCTGACAACTCTTACCCCTGTGTACATAAGACCTGTAATAAATTTTAGGAGGCATAACCATTAAGGCACCAGTTCAGGAAAACAGCTTTATTCAACCAGAGAACTTAAGCACATGCTTAAAATACCACTGTCCATCAGGAGACAGATTTTAAGTGTGTGCTGAGATGCTTCTCTGAATCAGGACAACATGGCAGAAAAATTTATTTAAAAATTTCACTGTGAAGGGCAATTGTATAGATTATATGAAAGATTTTCCAGTTTGCTCTTCTCATAAAAAAAATTTTGAAGAGGCAAGCCATACAACTTTGATTACCTAGGATAAGGACTCCTAAAACCAAAACAAAATCAACCCCAACATTCAGTCAGAATCAATTTCTCTCAATTTAAGTATTACTGCCTCTGAAATGGTGTTACTAGCTTCAAAAAAATCCCAGCAGAGCTAAAAAAACCTCACTTCTGCTGATGCTTAGGCTACTTCCACATGGTACAACAGAACTGTAAAAGACTTTCTGCAAGCAAACTGGTAAAAATGTTAAACTCATCTCTTCCAGGCTAAGCTTACATCTACTAAATTTAATGCACTGCTCATTGTCATCCTTACTGTAACAACTGTATACATTAATATCTGGTCATGTGATCATTGGTAATTATTTGAATGTTTGTTTTGGAGGTATAAAGAAAGGGCACAGACATTTAACTATACCAGCCTAAAAATAATAATAATAAAAAAATTTGAACACATACTTTCTATTTGTATGACACTCCTTTCTTACACACCACACACTCTGCCTTGGGAAATCCCAGCTCAGGGACTAGTAACAACAAATAGTTTGCTTGTATGTTGGCGAGGAGAGCTTGGGCCCGGGAAGAGCTTAGATTGCACTGCTCTCTTCTTGAAGAGGAATTTCTATGAAGAAATTATCTGGGCAAAATCCTGAAGCGATCGTGTTTAGGCACATACAACTTTCTGGGCACTAATTATGATACAAATAGTAAAATGAAAACAGGGAAAGTGCCTTTTCATCTTCAGCTGCAGTTTGAAATATATGTATGCATAACCATAAAAACCCAGTACTAACCCAGGACAGTATACTTGCAAGTACACTCTACCCTTAATGTTATATTATTTAGTACATTGAAGACTTCCCACCTTGCATAATATAAAATTTCAAGGAATAATCTCATGCATGGCACACATAAAATCAACTCTTAAGAGAAGCAACAAATCATTGTGCTAACCATGACTGCCCAAAAAGCTCACACACAGAGCAGTGAATACTGAAGAGCCTCCAGTTGTTCTAAACTAATACATTCTTTACTACTTTTGTAGCAAGTTCCTTTAATAGCATCCATTGTGCATATCAAACAAATGGAATATATGGACAGAGATACCAAAAAAGGATGAGAAAGACATAAAATGGTTCATTTACAATGCTGCAAATGCAAAAGTTATCTGGAACACCTTAATAAAGCATCAGACCCTTCCAAGTTTAATTTTACTCTTTAGGCAAGTACAGACATGAAATACATTTAAAAAAGGACATTCTTTTACCATTTTTCACAAATCAAGGTACAAGTGCAAGTACTCCCCACACCCCAAAAAAGAATATCAATTATATTATTGTTACGTTAGATGATGTTTTCGCCATTTCTTCAGGGGAGTGACTCTTTATTACTTCTTTGATGAACTGTTCAAGTGCAGTGAAATAGCCCTGGCACTGCCAAGTGTCATTATGAGTTCCATCAGGAAATATTGCCAATCTCTTAGTCCGAGCAGGGGATAATTCATAAAGTTGCTTCATCATAACTGGTGGAATTAACTGGTCAGACAACCCAGAGATGAAGAGAGAAGGCATTCTGCACTGAGCGATTTTTCTGTAGGACAGAAATTTATTTTTGTAGCACCATAAAGGAAGATATCTCATTGGAAAGAAAGAAAACAAAGTACTGGCCATGTACGGGATGCTAAGAAAGGTGTTCTCCACCACGATGGCAGAAATCCTATGGGAATTTTCAGAAGCTAAGTGAATAGCTACTGCTCCCCCCAAGGAACGGCCAAAAAGAAAAATTTTTGTCTTATCAAGATCAGACCGAGTCATCACATAGTCTAATACAGCCTCAGAATCTAAGTACAAACCTTCTTCGCTTGCTTCTCCTTCACTTTTTCCATAACCTCTATAATCAACAAGAATCAAGTTTACCTTCAGGTTTACCAGCATTAACAAAGCATTTGGCAACCTGTGGCCAATGTTGCCTGCATTCCCATGAAAGTAAATGATGGTTGGAGAATACGCTGCATTGTCCCCTGTGTATCTCAGCAGAATAAGATTGAGAAGAACTCCATCTTTGGTTTTGATGAATATGTTTTCATGTGGTATACCAGTAGGCATGGGAACATAAAGGCGTGATGAAGAGGGCTGTTCAGGAAAGTAAAGCAGCACATCCTGGAATTTATATAATATACCCGCTATTGATACAAATATTAATATAAGTAGTATAATGCCTCCGTACAAGTGAAAAGTTACTATCAAGGGTAGAAGACAGATACGGCAGAGACTCCAAGACCAGGAAGCCAAAGCTAGCAGCCATCTTTTAACAAAGGTCCAAAGCATCCATGACTTTTCCATTGTAGAAGTCAGTGATCTTTTACTCCAAGTAAATCCTGTAAAAAAAACAAAACCCAAACGTACATGTATAAATACAGGGGAAAGATAAAGGAAACAATTTAAGCATTCATACTCACAGAAGATTAATGGCAAGTCAATACATTAAAGCATAAACATCAAACTTGGTGGCAAACTCCCTTTGAATTTTTGAAAACCATTCAACTCTGTAAAACAAGCAGAAAAGCAATCATAAGGAAAAGGCTTCAGAACCCTTCAAAATCACAGTTACATTTTTGTTTCAGCAGGCAAGGTCCATCAGTAGCACTGCAAAATTGACTGACTGGGACCATAACAACTTATGCTTTCCCTCAGTCTTCCCTACCAACCAATAGAAACCACACAGAAAACCGTGTCAACGGTTTGCCAAAGCTTCTCATAGAGTACTTCTAGAATCCAGAGAACACAAACAGAAATAGCCCTCATTTCTAAGGTGCTACTGATTAAGGCCAAGAGGAGCGTTCAGTAAGTTTTATGCACTTTGCTCTGCAAGCAGGGGACTCGCAATGCATACTGGCTCTGCTATCAGTTTGCTCTTGTCTTTCAGAATTTTGATCAACTGCAATTACAGAGCAATATGTAAACTAGTCAGAAGAAAAAGGCTCCTCTATAGTAGGATACTACACTGTAGTTAGATTTGTGACAGCCGTTTTGCCATATGTGGATCAGTTCTGATTTATAATGATACTTTTCCACTATCAGATCAGCAATCCACATTAAATCTTTAGCTCAATGAGAGATTGCATCATCATACAAGACCACCAAAATCAGCCAGCTAAGAACATTATTCTCTGATCAATGAAAAGCACGACTGCTAAAAAGTCTAAACACAAAAAGACTCATGACAAAAACTTATACACAGCATAAAATGAGGAGAGTGATATTAATTGTAATGGATTAAATCTTATTTCCAACCATAACATAGTTAAATCTCAAGCATAAACAGAATCTCTCACATTATTCATTGCTGGGTTCAAGTGTAATATGCCATCTCTAATTATTTTATTCAACAATAGAATATAAATCAGAAATAATAAATCTTTCACATCTTAAGATTTACATATTAACAAAAGGCAACAAGAAATTAAGCTTATATATAATCTACTTGAAATATGTAAAACTGAAGTAGTATGGAGAGCAGTTACCCCAACTTTGTTCTCTTATATTATTTATGGACTCGCATTCAACATCCACATCCACGTACGAACAAGTATTGTCTACGTGAAAATTTAATTCTTGTGATTTATTTCTCTGGTAAAGAAGTCACAGCAGTTAGGAGACAAATAAAGTACATACTTTAAAGGAGGACCCTGAGAACTACCAACCCATCAGCCTCTGTGCCTGCGAAGATCATGGAACAGGTCCTCCTAGAAGCTATGCTAAGGCTCATGGAGGACAGGGAAATGATTTGAGACAACCAGCATGGCTTCACCGAGGGTAAGTCCTGCCTGACAAACCTAGCGGACTTCTATGATGGAATGACTACCTCAGTGGACAAGGAAAGTGCTACAGATATCATCAATGGACAAGGAAAGTGCTACAGATATCATCAATCTGGACTTCTGGAAGGCCTTTAACATTGTCCCCCTCAACATTCTTTCTAAATTGGAGAGATATAGATTTGACAGGTGGACTGTCAGGTGGACAACAAATTGATTGGATGGCCACATCCAGACGGTAGTGGTCAATGGCTAGATGTCCAGATGGATATCAGTGACAAGTGGCGTCCCTCAGGGATCCCTGTTGTTTAATATCTTCATCAATGACATAAGACAATGGAATCAAGTGCACTCTCAGCAAGTTTGCTGATGATACCAAGCTCAGTGGTGCAGTTGACATGCCTGAGGAATGAGATGTCATCCAGAGGGACCAGGACAAGTTTGAGAAGTGGGCCCATGTGAACATCATGAGGTTCAACAAGGTCCTGCACCTGGGTCTGGGCAAGCCCTGGCATCAATATGGGTTGGAAATGAAAGGATTGAGAGCAGCCCTGCAGAGAAAGACTTGGAAGTATTGGTGGATATAAAGCTGGACATGAGCTGGAAATGTGCACTTGCAGCCCAGAAGTCAACCCTATCCTGGGCTGCATCAAAAGAATCACAGCCAGCAGGTCAAGGGAGATGATTTTGTCCCTGTACTCTGGAAAGACTCCACCCGGAGTACTGCGTCCAGTTCTGGAGTGTACAGACATGGACCTCTTGGAGCTGGTACAGAGGAGGGCCACAAAAGTGATCAGAATGCTGGAAGAACCCTCCAATGAAAAAAGGCTAAGAGTTGGGGTTATTCAGCTTGGAGAAGGCTCCAGGGAGACCTTAGTGCAGCCTTTCAGTACTTAAAGGGGACCTGTAACAAAGAGGACAAACTTCCCGGGAGGGCCTGTTGCGACAGGACAAAGGGTGAACAGTTTTACACTAAAAGAGGGGAGATTTAGACTAGATGTAAGGAAGACATTTTTCATGCCAAGGGTCACACTGGAACAGGTTGCCCAGAGAGGTGGTAGAAGACCCATCCCTAGAAACACTCAAGGTCAGATTGGACAGAGCTCTGAGCAATCTGATCCAGTCAAGGATGTCCTTGTTTACTGCATGGGATTGAACTAGCTGACCTTTAAAGGTCCCTTCCAATTCCAAATATTCTAGGACTCTGTTAACTTCCTAATTAAGTTGACAAACATGTCCTACATCACATTTCAAGGCTATAAACATATTGATAATGACCCAGTAAAAACCACTCTCCTTAACTATGCTATTCAAAACTTTACCAACTTTCTTAGAAAATGAAAGACTCCAAAACTGCTTTCTCAATAAGACATTCACAAAAGAGTAAGACATCACCGAAAACTACTAGTCATCATTAAAAACAACTACTAAAACCCGAAGAAGTCAAAAATACCTTCCTTAAGGTGATCAAGTTTTGCAGATGGCTATCCCACATACATGTAGCATTGCTATTTGAAGACTAATACAGCTGTTTTTATAAACCATGTTAGTTTCATTCGTGCATTGCTTCTCTTTTCACTTCAGTAGGATAGTATTATCGAAATGCTATACTACTGAGATACTGCTGCTATGTGATTACTTCTGATACACATATATATAAAAACTTTGCTCCTGGAGTTGCAAAACCAATATATGCTACAACTGGACCTCAGCATACAGTAGTTCGTAGGAAGGGTAAACCCCACAGCCATAAACATGTCATACTCATATACATATTTAAGTAAAGCTGACTACTCTGCACTAATGAACAATTAATGGCTCAAGTTTTCTCCTCAGCTACATGAAAGTTCTGTCCATTTCCAGGCTTGAATCAGACCATGTCTCTTACTTCACATTGTACTGCAAGATTTGTTAGCCAGAGAACTAAGATACAAGTTTTTCCTAGGTTCTTCCCTGCCTCCCTCCAATACCAATACGATGATCACTAGCATGGAAAATGATGGTTTCTCAAACAAGCACACAGGCCCAGGAGAGACTCTAAAGCAAGTAAATACAAGTTCATTCTCAACAAAGCTACAAACCATGCTTTCTATGGAGCCCAAAGTAGCAAATCTTCCAAGCATTCTCTTGCTTGACCTGGACAATAGATGATACAAACAGAATCAAATTTCCACTTAAAGGACATAAATAAAAAGGGTAAGGTAATATAATAATTTTCAGTGGGTGCCAAGATATTCCTCAATACTTTTTTAAGTGTTTTAGATTTGAAACTGTTCAACATATTTCAAGATTACACACATGAAAAGGAAAAAAAAAATTCTCTTCTTAGTCTTTATTTCACACTACTGTTGTGTTGGATGGAATTTATAAATCTTTCAAACAGTTTACAATGACATAAAAATTCTATGTTGAATTACGAAAAACATGTGTTGTGATTCTCCAGTATCTCTAATTTTTGTGACCAAGAGGATGACAGAGTAATTGGTGGGGAGACGAATAGGGAAGAAGAGGAAGAACAATATATGTAGACTCTGATGCCCGAGCTGGTCAACCTGAGAAGCAGAGCAGACCCACCACCTGGACAAGCCTGTTTCTCTTTCTAAACAAGACTACTTCTGTTCCTAGATGACAAGAATAACTTATGGACTTGCTCCAGAACTGCCACAACGTCCCAGTTAAGGCAGGAAGTGTGCATCCCTTTATGTCTTCTAAAAGAAAACTTTCTGATCAATTTCTGTCATCTGCAGATATGACTAGTTATGTTTTTTTTAATGTCTGACTGTTTAATGGGGTTATCTCAGTTGCATTGCCTTCTGCTGTGAGAGGTATCACAGCTCTCCAGAGACATGACAAGAAACATCATCCATGTATTACAGATGGAGACATTGGAACCAAGGGAAGTCAGTAAGTTGGCCAGTGGCAAGCTAGTGGAAGTTGTGTTTCAACCAGGGAAATAAGGTTTCTCTACAGATTTCCTTTTCAAATCTCCTCGATAAAACATTAACCCCTTGGAAATCATTCTTGCTTCCTAAAAAAATGTTGTTTTTTTTAAGGAACATTATATTGCAGCACTGTATTTTAAGTAGTTGTCATAACTTTGCCAATGACAAGGCTTTCCTACAACAAGTCACATCCCATTTTACAGCATACATAGTAACAGTATTTTATAACCACTGATTATTTAATCTAAATTAAAGGCTATGAAAACAAGATTTTTGTTTCTTTAAACTTGTCATGAAAGTCACTGTCTGTGACAAATACACAGTCATCAAGAGAAGAACTGTATAGTTTTATCTGGCAGAAGTTTTCCTACGTAATTACACTGATGGAAATTCCTACATAAGCTGTTGATGTTCTTAGCTACTCTTACTATGAGAAATATTTCCTAATACTTAACAAGGGCAATTTAGTAACTTGAATTCTTTACTTCTAGTTCAATGTTTATTAACCTCCAAATATGTAACCTACCTTCAATTTCTCCAGACTATATAAACTCAGTTTCTCTTCATTCTCCTCACAGACTATACTTTCTTAGTCACAACTATGATAAGGTCTTTCCTCTAGCATTTATCTGCTTGACATTTCTTTCTGTCCCTCTGATAATGCTGCATTAGAATGGCCAGGCAGTGGTTCCTACAAGTGTTTTTTGATGACGCTTGTAAATTTAAGAGACAAGTAGAAGACAACATTGAAATACAAAGTTTTATCATGAAAAACATTAAGACAGAAGAACAGAAACGTGGCCCAAGTCAACACTAAGACTGAATGAAAGTAAGACCTAGCCAGACTGCTGCTGTGCTGTTGGCTTAAAGGTCATTAAAGAGCAGTTTAGTTTGCACAGCCTCAGAACCGCATATCGCCTCAAAACAGAAAAGAAATGTGGAATTGATGAGTTTCAATTTTATGCCACAGAGATATACACACACATGCAGATATGCGCGCACACATCTGTATTTATACATCTCCACTGCTGAATCCACAGTCCAGGAATTATTGCAGATCTCTATGTTCTATCAGATAAGTTAAAAAATCTCATAATTAATTACTGAAAACATGAATTACTTGTAACAATAAAAATTCTCAGGGAAAAAAAATAAAGTCTTTATGATCAGTAAGTTTTAATACTATTCTGCGATGCCTTAATGCTATTCTTAAATGATTAATGTCAGTATCAACTGCATAAACATCAAAGTGAATACTTGGGAAAACTTGGGAACAATTTTGCATTCATTTTGAATGGCAGCTGAAATTACTCTTGTATTTGCCACAAATTCTGTTGTATTTTTTACTTTGTCTACAGTTTTAATATTAAAAAAGTGCTACTTTCATACTCTAATCACATTAAAAAACATTTACCTTTGGATGTGATGATTTCCCATGCTTCATCTCTGCCTGAAAGACAATTCCGTTTATGAACATTGAGTAAAACTGCTTTTAAATTATACATACAATTACTGCTTCTATTCAGTTACTTGAAAGAAAATTAAGAAGTGCTAGCAGCAAATACTCCTAGCAGTTATGTCTGCTTTACTGATGAAACCATGTATATCATGTTCATGATCCTCCCATCAAGTTCATCTCTTGTTTGAAACATCTGACAGACTTGAAACCAACATCTTATAATGAAGTTCAAGAATCAGGTTGAAATGTCCTGGACTACACAAACACCACACCATATAAAATGTACATAGCGCATAACAACAAAGTTACAATAGATTACATTGCCTCCTTAAAGTTAACTTTCAGTGTCTATGCAGCCTTAAAGTTAGTACTAAGAAGAGCATTCAGGTGTTTAGGAGCTGCTTTCTCATTAAAGAGCTTTAAAAAACCAAGTTAATTCTTCAGGTTTCAAAACAAAAAAATCCAAACAAAATGAGGTATTTCTTAAGAACATAGAGAATAGCTGAAGACATCTATTTCTTTCTACTGCACTTCCTTCCTCTGCATTCCACCTCCTCCAGACACAGACAAATTTACACAAGCTTTACATTTACTCATATTTACTCTGAAGACTTCTGTAAGTAGAAATATTAAGTCCTCAACTGTAAAAAATTCATTTCAGGGAGGGGAACTAATCTGGAAGAAAACCTACAAGTCTAGTAAGGACAGAAAAAGTACACTTTCTTAGTACTAAAATCTTACAGAGATTCCAGAGATTCTCATCACATATTCACAAAAACAAACAAACAAATAAAAAGTTAAACCAGCAAAGTAGCTACTCCTAATGAAGGAAAAAGCAGAGTGAAAACAACTGAGTGGCAGACAACTAATTCTCTGGCTTTTAAAATCAATGAGCCACTTTTTCTACTTCTTTCAAACAGCAAACTTCTACAGCTCGACATCAAGTGGTAAATATTCATAATTGAAAGTGTTTTCCCCGTAATTCTTATTACACTTCCCCTCCCAGCTGACCAATCTCAATGAACCTTACAAGCATGTCTTGAATGTCAGGACTGTGTAAAAAAACCCTGAAACAACAACAAAGGACAGTTATCAGATCTGAGCCTTAGCTTTCCAGGGAGCCTGGGCTCCTAAAACATACTACTTTCCAAGTATGTTAAACTACTTCCACTTTTACCTAAAAGAAACATCTTGCTCAGCCTTGTCAGTATATTCGCTCGGCACATTAAGCAACGTTAAAGCGTCATCGTTAAAACAACATCATCTGCCCCATCTTCCACAAGTATCCTCACTGGCAGAAATCTTTCCATATACGGCAGCGGAGACAAACGAAACACCGGAGCAACATCTTGCTGCCAAGATGCAAAAGCTCTCCCAGGGCTTCACGCGAAGGCACCCGAACCGCGCTGTCAAGGCGGCAGGTCCTCGGGAGAGACGTCCCGAAAGGCCGGCGCAGGAAGTCACGCACGCCCACTGGGCGCAGCGGGCCCGCCAGCCGCTCCCGCCCGGGGACAGCCGCGTTCGGTCGCGGCGAGACCCCAAACACCGCGTCACGGCCAGTCCCGCCAGCCGACCGCCGCTCCCACGCTCCCCTTTCGCCCCCGGCTCCCCCCCCCCTCCAACACCCCGCCGAGGCCGCACGGGGAGAGTACCGGCCCGTCCCCTATCACGTCCCCTACCCCAGCTCCCCCACCGCGGGGCGGGGCCGGCCCGAGGCGAGGCGAGACCCACCCGCCGCATCCTCCCGCGCGGCCGCCGCCGGCGGTGCCTCAGCCCAGCGCGAACCCCGACGCGTAACTTCAACCACCCCTCCTTCCGAGGCAGGAAGTCACGCTCGACGCAGCTTCCGCTTCCGGGTCACGGTCCGACAGCTCTCCTTTCTCCCCCGTCTTCCGCTGCCTCGGGCTCTGTCCGGCCCTTCCCCGCCGCGGCGGAAGCTGCGCAGGCGCCACCACCGCGATAGCCGCGGCCTCCTCCGGGGGAGGAGCGCGGCCGGCGGCGTGAACGGAGCGTTCCTCCTCTTTCGGGGCGGAGGGTGGCCGGTGTGACCCCGGCTTCGCTTGTACAGCCGGCTCCGCGTAAGTCTTCTCTGGGGGGCGGTCTTTTCCCCCGTTCTCGTCTTCCCGCTAGTCCACTCCAGGGAAGAGATGGCCTGTGCGGAGCGGAAGGTATTCCTTGGGTGGTGCCGTTTTTCCCCTCGCCCGGTGTCCGTAGCAGTCCTATAGCGGAGCGGTGGGGGGGCCCTGCCCGCGGGAGGAGCACCGGGAGCGCCCCGGCGGATGCACTTCAAGACACATCCCACCCTACCCCGGCCGCTGTCCCCCAGCCCCGAGCAGCACCCAGCCCCGAAGGAACTCGTTGCCTCGGCGCCACCCATGGTGGGCCCGCTGGGTCTCCTCAGCTGCCAGGGAGCTGCCAGGTGGCAGGAGCGGGCCGCGGGCCGGCTTGCGCCGGGAACGGGCTGTGCTGCTGGGGAGGGTGGCCGAGAAAACCAGTCTCGGAGCAATGAAGGCTTCTGCCACACAGCAGCGGGAGGGCTGCGCGGTGCCCTCTCCCATCTTGCCGTCCTCTCGCTGAGATGATGCCTTGTATTGGTGTCGTGGCCTGGCTGCTGAGATTAGCCCATAACTAAGGACAGTGGTACCAGTTGGTGACCTTTATGTAAAGATACATAGTTAAACAGTTAAATTCTAATTAGGAAAACGAGAAAATCAGTAAGTCAGGTAATTTATTATTTAAAAAAAAAAAACATTTTAAGGCTGTAATGTGCTGGCATTTTCTGTCTCTATGACCATGTACTTTTTTTGTTTGTTTTTAGTGAAAAGTGGACTCTGATGGCTTCCACACCTGCTTCCCAGCCTTCCAAAAAAACGGTGGCCTCTCATGTGCCTTTTGCAGATCTGTGTTCTACTCTGGAACGAATACAGATGTGTAAATCTCGTCCAGAGAAAACAAAGTATTTCAAGGATTTTCTGGATTCCTGGAGAAAATTCCACGATGCTCTTCATCAGAAAGAGAAAGATGTCACAGATTCTTTTTATCCAGCTATGCGACTTATTCTTCCACAGTTGGAAAGGGAAAGGATGGCATATGGAATTAAAGAAACTATGCTTGCAAAGCTGTATATTGAACTGCTTAATTTACCAAAAGATGGAAAAGATGCTGCAAAGCTTTTAAATTACAGAACACCTGCTGGCTCACGTGGAGATGCTGGAGATTTTGCAATGGTTGCATACTTTGTTTTAAAACCTAGGAGCCCAAAACAAGGCAGACTGACAATAGAACAAGTCAACGAACACTTAGATGCAATAGCTAATAATAATGCTGCTAAAAACAAGGGTCTGTTAAAGAAGAGTCTTCTACAGTTGATTACCCAGAGCACAGCACTGGAACAAAAATGGCTTATCCGTATGATTATAAAAGATCTAAAGCTTGGTGTTAGTCAACAAACTATATTTTCCATTTTTCATCCTGATGCTGCTGAATTACACAACGTCACAACTGATTTGGAAAAAGTTTGCAGACAACTGCATGATCCCTCTGTCTCGCTTAGTGATGTTTCTATCATGTTGTTTTCTGCCTTTAAACCAATGCTTGCTGCTATTGCTGATGTCCAGCAAATTGAGAAACAAATGAATAACCAGGTATTCTACATAGAAACTAAGCTGGATGGTGAACGTATGCAGATGCACAAAGATGGAGATGTGTATAAATACTTTTCCCGAAATGGGTTTGACTACACTCAGCAATTTGGTGCTTCCCCCCTTGATGGTTCATTAACACCATTTATTCATAATGTATTTAAGAGCAATATACAAAATTGCATTCTTGATGGTGAAATGATGGCTTACAATCCTGAGACTCAAACCTTTATGCAAAAAGGAAACAAATTTGACATTAAAAGAATGGTGGAGGACTCTGATCTGCAGACCTGCTTCTGTGTGTTTGATGTCTTGATGGTGAACAATCAGAAGTTGGGGCACGAAATACTAAGCAAAAGATATGAAATCTTAAGTAGCGTATTGACCCCGGTAACGGGCAGGATACACGTTGTATGTAAAAAAAATGCCAGAACAAGAAAAGATGTAATTGATGCTTTAAATGAAGCGATAGATAACAGGGAGGAGGGGATTATGGTAAAAGATCCCGTGTCCACCTACAAGCCTGACAAGCGTGGAGAAGGCTGGTTAAAAATCAAGCCAGAATACGTTAATGGGCTGATGGATGAACTAGACCTTTTAATAGTTGGTGGTTACTGGGGGAAGGGTTCACGTGGTGGAATGATGTCTCATTTTCTGTGCGCTATTGCGGAGACACCCCCTCCAAATGAAAAACCTACTGTTTTCCACTCTATCTGTCGTGTTGGCTCTGGCTATACTATGAAGGAATTGTATGATCTAGGTTTAAAACTGGCTAAACACTGGAAGCCCTACCATAGGAAAGACCCTCCCTGTAACATTTTGTGTGGAACTGAGAAACCTGAAATGTACATTGAACCTTGCAACTCTGTCATAGTCCAGATCAAGGCAGCCGAGATTGTTGACAGTGATATGTACAAAACTGACTGTACTTTGAGATTCCCCCGCATTGAGAAGATAAGAGAGGACAAAGAATGGCACGAGTGCATGACTTCAGACATGTTAGAAGATCTCAGAAGCAAAGCAGAAGGGAAGTTGGCATCTAAGCACCTTCATATAGATGAGTATGAAGAGCCACAAGAGAAAAAAAGGAAAACTGTATCAAAGGTGAAGAAGGTGATTGGAATAGCTGAGCAATTTAAAGCTCCTGATCTTTCTAGTGTAAACAAGGTTTCAAATGTATTTGAAGATGTTGAGTTTTGTGTTATGACAGGAATGGGAAAATACTCAAAGTCTGAACTGGAAAGCAGAATAGCAGAATGGGGTGGCAGTGTGGTGCAGAACCCAGGGCCGGAGACTTACTGTGTTATTGTAGGAGCTGAGAATGTCAGAGTGAAAAACATCATTGCTTCCAACAGATATGATGTGGTGAGGGCAGAGTGGCTCCTTCAGTGTTTTCAAACTAAAATGCTGGTGCCTTGGCAGCCAGCCTTTATGATTCATATGTCTCCTGACACAAAAGAACATTTTGCTCTAGCGTATGATTGTTATGGAGACAGCTACATGGCAAACACAGATGTTGCACAACTCAAGGAAGTGTTCTCAAGAGTGAAAGACAGTCAGGTGATGCCTTTGGACATGATTGCAGAGTTAGAAGAACGTTATTTGTGGAACAATTGTCAGCTCAGTATGTTCAGAGGAAACACTGTTTATGTGGACTGTTACGCTATTCTTAATGAGCCCAGAACCAAAATCCATGGAATAACACTATCAATTAGAGCTTTGGAGCTCCGTTTTTATGGTGCAAAAGTGGTCTCTTACCTTGAAGAGGGTGTCTCGCATGTTGTTGTAGGAGAGGATCATTCTCGCTTAAAAGAGATGAAAGCACTCAGGAGAACGTTTGGGAAAAAATTTAAAATCGTATCTGAGCTGTGGGTGACACAGTCAGTGGAGGAAGGAGTGCCAAAGAGTGAAAATCAGTACTTAATTTAAAGTGGTTTTTAAGCTTGGAGCAGAAACATTCTTGTAGCCATGATTGACTCGGATATTATGAGATTGCCTTAAATATTTTCTGTGCTTTCATGTCTATTTAAGCTGGCTCTGGCTAAAGAATGACACTGTTGCTGAAATCAGAGGAACGCTTTTAATTATATTATTGCAGAAGCAAGAAAAATGTCAGCCTTTTATTTCACAAACAGGTCTCAGGAAAGATCTAATATTTTACACAAATTCCTAGCTATTAATAGTGCTTCTCTCCATTGTTCAAAATGGAGACAATCATTTACTATTTTATGGAGATTCTACTATTTAACACGTTTCTTTATCAGTTTGCAGTCACATTCTTTTTTTTGTGGAGTTGTTTTGTGTATATTCTGTATGTTATAGAATTCAGTAATTTATAAACCTTGTCTGTATTATTTTAATTTATTTACATTGGTTTTAGCATCAAGCACCTCAAAGCCTCAGTAGCACTTTGGTTTTAGGATACTGCATTGATCCCATGTTTCTCTGTGTAAATAACCATTGTAAAATAGAACCTAAACTTCTGATTGAGGTGCTAATGAAATAGTAATTGTCTTTATATCTGTGAAACAGAAATCAGTTACTTAAAAACTGTAGTGACCTGTGCTTGTTACACTTAAAACATAACATGTGACAGCTCTAAGCTTTTACACTTAACTGTCAGCTTATCTTTCAAAAAATGTTTCATAAGCTTTTTTAGTAATGCAGGAATAATTTCCAAATATCCAGTTCAATGTATTTTTTTTTTTTTTTCAATTATTAAATAAAACCTATTTTTGGAGTCTACCTGGTGGTTTGTGGTTTTTTTGTTTGCTTGTTTGTTTTTGGTTTTTTGTTTGTTTGGGGGGTTTTTTGTTTGGTTGGGTTTTTGTGTTGTGTTTTTATTTTTTCTTTGTTTTTATTTTTTGTTTGTTTTTAGTGAGAGATAACTGTTTAGAAAAGAACTAAACTTAGATTCTGATTTTATTCTGTTAGATAATTTATGCATTACCTTTGACGATAGAAAGGTTGAGGCCTTAGTTCTTGTTTTGTCAGTATTTATACCAAACAGCTGCTGTTGAACTGATCACATGAAAACAGTCTTTGGCTGACCTGTTTCTTCAATTTTTTTTGTTGTGGTCATGTTCATATAAAAATTACTCTAAAAAGAATTGGGAAATGTTACATGATTTGGAGGAAGTTTATTCTCTCTTATAGTTAGTGTAAGCATTAGAAACTCCCTTATTTGAAATACACTAAATAGGTAAAGTGTAAAAAGCACTTTTCTTAAGCCACCATATAAATTGCTGAAAAGCAGAGTATTTTTTGTATACGTTAAAAAAATATATACTGAAAGACAGTGCATGATTTTTCCTCTAATAATTCAAGTAGAAAATTGGTGTATGTGAAATACAATTCAATTTTAACTTACCATGCTTCTTCTGTGTAATGACTTTGTCTTCATACCCACACAGATTTCTCTTAAATGGGTTTTAGTAAAATACGTATTTTAGGTGATCCTGGTTAAGAAAGTTAAGAGAAAAAAAGGCAAATATGAATGACTCTTCAGACATTGTCAAATATCTTACTTTGAGATCTGTGTTATTTACCGAGATATATTTTAAAAGTATTGATTCGAAACTGTCTTTTCATTCTCTCAAAGCTATACAAGGCTCAGGAATTTAGAACTAGTATCTTATCAGCAAAATAAAAAGACTTCTCAATTACACAATGTATTCAAGGTTTCTTTTTATATTTCTTTAAAGTGAAGGTTTACTTTTTCACAAATAAAAAACCCCCACAAAAACAACCTACAAGTGCATTATGCTCTTTTGGCTTGTTTCATTTTGTATTTTGCCTCCGTTCTAGTTAGAAGTTAATTGTTAATAATGGATATTTGTATGTGGCATGGTAATTAGTATACCAGATAACTTCAAGCAATTTAAATGGTGTGTAGTCTTTTGATTACTGTTTTGCAGATTTACTTTTAATTTAAACTGTTGAATAAGAAGTGCTGTACTTCATATGTCAGTGTAAAAAGAGAAACTTGCTACACTGTAAAAATACAGGCATTGCAGGTCATGTTTTCTTTTACATGGGTGACTTAGGTGGGTGGACTGCATGGCTCTGCAGGTGCAACTGGACGAGGTGTTACTGAAGTGTGTATCTAGAATAGAAGCCAGGCAACAGGAGAATCCCTGGATCCTCTAAGCAAAGGCATTCTCCTGGAAGAACAATAGTGACAGGAAAATAGAAGTAAGGAAGAAGTTTGTGAATCTGCTTAGTTTTAAGGAAATTGTTATTTGTGCTGAAGGAACAAAAGAAGACTGCAAATGATTCAAAAAGAATATGTTGTCCAGGCACAAAAGTTTTTCTTAAAAAGTCTAATTAAGGAGGTATGCAGAGAATTTCAGTCATGATGTCTAAGAATGAAGATAAGACAAGATTTGTAACAGTAAGAGCTGATGTGGATCAAAAGAGTGTCTGTACAAAAAATGTCTTTTATCTATTTTGGTCTAATAAAAAAAAAAGGTTTGACATACAAAGCTAACCTTTATTATTAGGTCATCATGATCCGTTACATTTATTCAAGAAAGAGCAAAAGCTGGAGTCAAAATGCTGAAAAACTAACCTGATGTTTGAACTTCCAGAGGACCTCCTTGGATTGTAAAATGTCAGCGTATTGTATTTTTTACTGCAATAAATGCTTCCATTTTATTAATTACATTTAAATCTTTGAAAATAGGGAGTTTTGTAAAGATATAAAGACTTTTCGGCTTTATTCCCATTTTGTAGAAACTCAGGTTTTGTTTGTTGGGGTTTTTTTTTAAATAGGCACTTGGCTTGAGAGCAAGCCTTCCAATACGCATTGTAATATAAAGTTTTAAGTTTATATTAAGAAGATCCTGAAGAAGTGGAGGAATAAAGAAGATAAAAAGGGACTGTAGACCTTGCAATTTGTGAGAAGTGAAGACAAGTTTGGTATTGTTTCTGTTCACTGGCTTTTAACTGGCACTTTTTGAAAATGCTGCCAGCGATGGAGAAAGAATAGTGTGACTTTCAAGACTTTCTGTAGGAGAAAATTTGGTAGGTACCAATCCTGTCTGCAATTGTATGTTTGTGAAAGATGATCTGATTTCCTGGCTAGTTACAAAGGCAGCTCTGCACAGGCAATAAACTTCACCAGGGGCGAAGGTTCCACTGTTTGCTTTGTTTATTAAAAAAGTTAATAAAATAGATTCACATCTGACTTTACTCTGAAAGGCATATACTCAAACTGAGGTAGTGCAATTTTGGAATTAAAAGCCTGTGGGCAGCATGCACAAAGTGTGACAAATCTTGCTGGGAGCAGGGTTTTTTTTTATTTCTTCATGATTTCTTTGTCTTGTCAGTGGAAACACAGCATGTGTTCACCACACAGAGCTGGTGAAATCTCAGATGTTCTCGAACATTAGAATATACACCTCAGTTTCACACCTAATGATGTAAAATGAAAGACTATGGCTTGCTAATGTTGTAGATAGACAATTATGCTAGGTATAAAGCAAATGCCATGTGCTGTTATTGCTCTTTTATACTGTTTTCTTATGCAGACGGATGGAAATATGGCTGTTGCAAGGCAATAGAAGATGGCTCCCACCTCACACATGTTGCCTCTTCTATCGTTATATGAGACTGTAAGCTGCCAAAATCAGTAGTTGACATTCACAGTGCATTGGAATATAGTATTGGCAAGAGCTATTTATTCCAAGGATAATTTACCAAGTTCCTCTAATTCCAGTCGGAATGTACGTGACTTGCTAAGCAAACTAATAATATATGAATAAGCTGAAACCTAAACATATGAGGAAAAACAAACTAATAATACTGAAGGCAACTGTGTATGTACAATAGATTGCAACCTGTTGACTGTGTGTTGAAGATGTACTATCCTAGCAATTTCACACTTAAAATATTGTAAGTAGTAACACTGGGGCAGCTGAATTACATGGAAAAAAAAAGCTTCCCTCTGTTTTTGCTACAACTTAGCTGTAGTATTATGGTAGCTTTGGGTCTCTTTATGCAACTTTATTGTAAGTCTAGTGACTATCAGAACCAAATTCCTCCACATCCCTCCTGCTTTTAGCAAGATAAATTGCTGGAGACAGAAAAGGCAAGAAGCTGCAGTGAGTCAACACAAGACACCACCTATTTTCATATACACTGGTCTTTATACATACTGCATGAAATGATCACTAACTAGCTACGTTAATAATTGGGAGACTATAAATAGTGTTTTGCATAAAATACAATGGAAAATTACTATTTTTTAAACAATGAATGAAAACCACCCCCTCAGTTAATTATTTTTTGTTGTTGTTCTTGAAGAACAAGGATGATTCACGTATTTATCCGATCTAGCTAATTATATCATCAATTTATTTTTATATTGGGCATACACCAATAATGATAACTTCTGAGGGAAGCTATTTCAACCACACACATGAGTAGGACATTTAGTGTATGAGAACTTCATAGATGGGAATGAGTGCACTTGCATTCTCCTGGGTTATGAGTGCTTGTGCTCAAGGCTATCTTTTCTGTGGTGTAGCTTTGTTACCTTGCTTGGACAGTTGTGAAAATTGCTGTGTGCCAACAGAGTTGTGATAAGCCTTGCTAGGGACCACCTTCAGTCATCTTGGAAGCTGTGTTTAAGTTCAGGTCTCTGGTCTCTGTCCTCACCATAGCTATCTTGCAGCTGTGCTTTGGTCATATACCTAGTTGATCCCGATCCTCACCCACTGAAGACTTCCTGGCTTAAAGTAATTACTACTACATTCCTATGGGTTTACCTAGCCATCACTGGCTGACCAAGTTTACCATCACTGGGCCTGCTTTGTTTATCTTCTTGGATGGCACTCGTATGGTGGGACTATGCTGTTTGTTAGTGAGAACACCTCCTTGTGCTTGCCTTGCTGTCCTCTTGGCTGCCAGCACTCCTCCCCTTGTGGAGCAGCCCTGTTACATCTCTTGATACTACAGGGAATTGAATTAACAAAGGAAACACAGCTTCCTTTCTTCTCTCCTTTATGGAAATCCTCACCCCTCACAGAATCATCTTTCCTTGTCCCCCGATATACATCTGATATTTAGTTTGGATGTGACATTCTTTCCAGGACTGAATTAAAAAGTTGTGGAAATCCTATCATTTTTTACCATAGTACATCTGTTTGATGAAACACTTAAAAACTGTGTGGTCCCTGTTGCTCAATTTTCAGTTACTCTTCTTTGAAACAGTACATCTGTATGTTTTGAAAGAGTCTTCATGAATATCTTTGAAAAGCAGACAGTCCATTTATTCAAGTGAAAAGAAATCAGTCAAAATCTCTGTCAGCTATGGTAAATGACAGGTAAAGCGTATTATCCTGTTTATGACACCTCAATTTAATGATCTGGTGAGAGATTTAAAAAAACTCTTCAGTTGCTAGTGCAGTTGATATTTTGTTTTTTATAATATTCAGTTTCAATCTTTCTGCTAAAAGAAAAAATATTTTTTTTTCCAATCCATATGTAGTTTTAGTTTGAAGTCTTTCAAAAGAGGGACTTAAAGTTGTAAGTTATAAAATTTCTTGAAAAGGAGAAAAAAATGTGACTAGGGAAATGCCTTTTTAACATAGTCAGTTCAACAGAGCATAAAGCCAGCTGGTAACAGCTGTTGTACCACAAAACAGTAGAAGGGCCTATAAAATTTTACTGTGCTGCTTTTTGCTATGAGGGGATAAGAATGAAAGAACAGTCTATATGTTTGAATTATTATATAAGCCTAACAGCAAAGGTTGAGTTTATAGGTATAATTTAAAAGTTTCTCCGTGGTATGCTCTTGAAGTAAGGAAATTAAAAGGCATCCATCTTGAAATTATTTACTATTAGATAAAATGTATTTAGCATTTTATTGGGATGTTGTCAACAGATGCAGTTTTTTCTTTCTTTGCAATTTTGAGGAAGATTATTTTGAAAGAACATGTAAGGGATAATTTCAAGTTCAAACTGTAAGCATCAATGTTCCTCAAAAGAATGTGGAAAGATTCAGAATGCCTAAGCATGTGGTTCTATTTGAAAACTGGCATAACAAGAATGTTTCAACACATATATTCATTATTGTGTTAGTGATAAAACACATTTATTCTTCTGTTAATGCTGTGAATAAAGGACTATGTAAAACTGAAACCAGAGTTCAGTTTTCTCCTGTGTCATGCAAAGTAATGTTTTCAGCACTGAAGTTGCCAGAAATAAAGTACCAGGGAAAAAATAAGGTCTGTTACACACAAAATAAGTGTGGATGGTGTAAAGGGTTGTGTATGCCACACTGTCATCCTCTATCTTTTCCAGAATAGTACAAACTTACACAGTCCAGTTTGGTGTAGAGTTGTACCAGTCAGTTAGAAAAGGTTATTATATTACTATTACTTTTTATAAGTTCAAACTAGCCTTTTGAGACAGATTCAATTAGAAGGAGTTTTTTTGATAGAAGCATTTGTGGTTCGGATTTAATTTTTTTTAATTTGTCTAACATTATGTGGTTTGTTGTAGTGTAAGACAGGCTTGGTGGACAAGGGGAGAGAGCACTAGATGTTGTTTGTCGCAACTTTAGGAAGGCTTTTGACACTGTCTTCTGTAATATTCTCATAGACGGCTGATGAAGTATGAGTTAAAGAAACAGATGGGGAGGTGGACTGAAAACTGGTTGAACTGCCAGGCTCGAAGAGTTGTCATCAGCAGTCCAAGTACAGGACAAGATTCAATAGGCAAAAAATTAAATATGGGAAATTTTATTTAAAACTAGGAAAACACTTTCGTACTGTGAGTGCGATCAAACACGGGAGCAGGTTGCCCAAAGATATCATGGGGTCTCCCTCCTTGGTGACATTCAAAGTCCAAGTGGATACAGTCCTGAGCAATCTGCTCTATCTGACCCTTCTATATGATCTCCAGAGGTACAATTCAGCCTCGATTGTTCTGTGACTCTGTAAGTCAGGTCTGAACTAAAGTTCACAGTCTAAGTTCTGGTGTCTTGCGAACAGGCAAACTGTCAAATGGTGGCATATTATACATTGCAAATTAATTATCTTTTTTCTCTTTTGCTGTGCAATAGGTATTAGTATAGTACCTGCACTACGTAGCTCACACTCTTATTAGTGTGATTTTGACAACTACACATTAACCTGAAGGAAAACAATAGAATTTATTTAATCCTGTACTGTAAAATTTATAATAAAATAATGAGTCCATAGGCAAAAAGAAAAAGAAACCAAAAAAACCCAAATGACCCCACAAAAAATCCAAACCAAACAAAAGCAAAGCATAAACAAAATTGAGTTATACTGAACATGAACACCGAGGTTGTTCAAAGTATCATGTTCATTGGAAAGAACTCTCTAAGCTCTGCATATAAATGTTTAAATAATAGCCATATCTGAGAGAACAGAAGAGCTTGCTTTCAATTTGAGATGATATATGGCTGTATCAGTTTTGAAAGTGCAAACAGGTGCCACTAACTTACCCACTTTGATCTGATTGCCCAGCTTTGATCTGGGGATGCTTAAGTAACAGTTTCTTTCTTGTGATGGTAGACTTCACAAACACAAACACTGCTCCAAACCAGTTTGAGCCCCTGCAGGCAAGTGAGGAATTGAAGGAAGAGGTAGGATTTCTCTGTATTCTTGCACATAGCAGCTTCCTCCTGCAGCTGATACACTACAGCCCACCTTTCCTCAGCAGGCTTTGCTACAGCAACAACCAGAGGCACTGTATTCTTTTAAATCTATGTTTTCAGCCTCCACATCTTACACCTGCAGTTACTAAACTAAGGGTCTGGTCAAAAGCAGGTGGATAAATAGGTCATGTGTGCATGTCTATGCATAAATATGTGTACTCAAGTAAAAGGCAGCAGTAGATGTGTAACATAGCTAGTGTCAGTTTAGTTTTTGTGGTTGTTTTTTATCTCCCTGTTCTCCCACAGCTTCTCCCCAGCCTTAGCCTCTTTGACTAGTGTATTATAAAGTTGAAATAACAGACTTCTGTGCTGATAAAGCAGAATGATTTTATTCATCCAGTTTAAAGCGAGTGTGTGTACCTCTGTGTTATGATATGTTGGGTACTATGAGAAGTTTCAAGACTATGTCAAGGAAGAAATAATTTCTGCAAGTATGTCCTTCTAACTTCAATGTTGATCCATCAACATTATATTTATCTACCTTCAAAGGATTATCAGGCTGCTGAGCAAATTTAAGGAGTTCTGCTAAACAGTCTCTGGAGAGCTGCAAAGAGAAATCAAGTCCACATTTCCTGTTACTTGTACAAAAAATGTAAGCACCTCCATAGTCTCTTGCATTTCACTGATTTGGGTGTCTACTGCAGACATCTCACATGGCTGCACTCTACAGATGTTGTCACAGCTCCTTCTCACAGCTTGGCAATTTCCTTGGAAGTCTGAGCCTGGTTTCCCTACCAGAGCTAAGCCTTGGAATCTTGAAATATAGAGGGTGGAGATCCTACAAGGAGGGAGGAAAAGTTTTGAGGAGATAAAAGGGGGTACATTCATAAAACATATATATATTTAATGGAACTTGAAAGGCAACCATTTTTCGGAATAAATTCAAATAATAGATACACACATTAAGTGCTGCCTGCGGTAAAATTAGCTTTCAAAGGACTTGTTTCTTTTCCCACCTCACTAGGAGAATTTCTTGTTAACCATAGCATGGGAAATCAGAGGCAAATTGAAGGGAGCTGCAACTTGTTAAGAGTCAGAGTGCTTCAGATGGAATGATTTACTTGTTCCCTCCTTTTAAATTTTTAATTAAGTTGCCTGAAAACAATGAGCATTGAGCAATCAAAGTGCAGATGCCTGTGTCTGTGTCTATTCATATCTGATACCTTCTGAAACAACCAGCCAGTTTTAACCAAATTTCACAAAGGAATGGTGGTATCCCTCTCTCTGCCCACTCCACTGCCCAAGCTCCAGTATGCTAAGTACCTGAGAAGAGAAGGCATTAATGGCCTCTATGAGAGAAAGGATCCATGAACTCATCTTGGAAAGAATAAATGATAAAAATATTAGATATGTCAAAAGAACTCCCCCCATTTTTCTCATCTTCTTATTAATTTGATCCACCCAAGGTACAGCAATACGAAAACAAATTTATTTTGTTGTGACACTGCTTTCCCTGCTCCAGTCTGCTGCTTAGTGCTCACGTGACGAGGGAACTACGAATGCCCAGCCACAGACAAATCTCATACTTCATTAGGCATCAAAGTAACTAATCAGTAATTCACAAAGCTCTTTGAAACCATCCTCATCTGGTTCTGTTGCTTAGGGAGCTGTGCGATGTATCCTGATATTCTTGCAAGTGCTATAATTTTTATATGCTTTGTTTATGCAGACTCTTAGAACCTAGCAGACTCCTGCTATATTATGATCTGCTATAGCATGGTGCTGTTTGTCATTTTTATGTAGTATGAAAGATACTAAAAATGCAAAGTTATCACATCCTTTTAATGAATATTCAGTGAATACAACTTTTGTGGAAATAGGAGGAGAGTACTCACAAGGCAATTTCTACCTGGACAGAAAAAGCCAAAGATGAGGAAAACAGACAGATAGACTCAAAAGTGTTCCACAGTATTCCTTTTAGTTCCATAAACCAAATAATTTCCAAGCCCATGGCATAGGATGGGCAGTTTGATCATCAACAGACATCCCCATCAAAAACATATGATTCAAATATGGTTTGGTTTAGGTGGCGTTTCTGTCCTTCATGGGAGTTACTGGGTATTGTGCAGGATGAAAGAATGCTGCACCATCCAACCCCATAGGATAACTATTAGTTTTATATTTTCATTGCTGATGCAGTTTCAGAGTATTATTGGGTTTTTTTATGACAATGCAGTTTCTTATGTAGCAACTTTAGGGCTTGGGTTCGGTCCGAGTCTTTGATGTTGCTGTGATTTTCCTGAAATGGTCACCGTAATATGTCACTGAAAAGCAGGTGGGTTTTTTTTCCGTAATGTTCTTCCGGATGCAAAATTAAGATAAGAGGAGGTATGATGGTATCATTTCCTCTCTACCTTTTTCCTACATGATTTGATAATGTCACAGTGTTATACTCTCAGTTTTAACAGTCCTGTGCTCAAGAGGTATATGTTTTCTCCATGGCTTACAGTGTAATATTATTTACAATGACAGCTTTCATTTAAGGTATAGATAAAAGGGTTACAGGTCATATATTTAAGAACTGAAAAAGTGAAAATAATGATATGTATTTCTATGAGGTGCATTCTAAAAACTCTTCTGATTAAAAAATGACACATTTACTGTGCAAAACTTACTGTTGTGATCTAAAGGGTAAATTAAAATTCATGAATAGTATTGGAAACAGATGTAGTAGTTGATATAAAAATTGATTGTCCCAGGAAAAGCAAACTCAAGAGGGAAAGAAACAGCCTTGTGCTGTGAATGATTCAGACATTGAGTTCATGTTTGTCAACAGTGATGACTGTTAGCACTTAAGACAATATAAAACATCAATGTCTCCTTTTAAAGACACTCATAAAGCACACAAGTTCTACAGCAATCAGAGTTGAATGAAAGTACTTTAAAATGAATAACAATTAAATCAAGCAATGACTTTGAGGTTTTGTTTGGTTTGGGGTTTTTTTGCTGGCTGTTCTTGTGCTCTGTAACACAATATCACTGACAGCAGCCAGCTCTTAATGCAGACAAAAGATTCCTTATGAATACTAATTTGACATTTATAGTCTGATGATAAATCAACTTAGGGCATACATTTGTACATGAAAATTCAGCTGACATATAACTGCACAAAATCCACCAGAGCAACATAACTTTAACTTCCTGAGCACACAAATAAAGCAAAGCTACTACTCTTTGGTTTTGAAATGATAGTGACTACCTAGGATCTCTAAAGATTAAATGAATGAGGTATTGAATCCACAGTTGTGAGTTATCAGTCATCATTCCCAAGTGCAACAGTGAACAAGACCAGGGTATGAACTACAGCACTACAGGAATGACATATTTAATCAAAAAAATCCATGTTTGAAAGACACCCATCAGTTTGTACAGGCTGACCTTTAAGTTCTAATTTGTAGTAATTCTAATAATGTGGGAATTTGCACATTATATCATTCATATTTTCTAAGTCCTTCAACATATGAGCCTATTTTTATCTCATTTTGTTAAAGTTGCAAAATGTATTTTAGCTATTATAAGCTCACCTTAGATAGAGTTTGGGGACTTCTAATTAGCACTGAGATCCTGGAAAGACCTGTTAAAAGTTTCTTTAAGTTCCTTGGTCCCTTATCTTAAAAAACATTTTGTCTCCTGCTACTGAATATGAAGATCAGCATCTTAGTTTTCACTGCACTGAGCATTGTTGGTGATGAAGGTTGATAATAATCCACAACTACTCCCTCCATCTCTCCACAAGGACTCAGTCCAGTTAGCACTTCACAGCAAGGTGTTGGTCCAGCCTGACATGCAATGAAATTCATAGTTTCTTTAAACTGATAGTGGTCATTGTTACAAAAAATGTTATTATGCAGGTTGTGGGTGACCTGTGTTGAATATCCTGTGGTCAAGAGGCTACAGGCTCACTTGTACTGGCTTTTCAGATGAAACTCAGACAAGCAAGTTGGAGGCCATGGTGGACATTCCTCACCTTGCCTGTGGAAGATGTGCAGAAGTGCTGCGTTGTCAACTCTGCTTCAAGATCTGTTTGTACGTTTTATCCAGTAACAGCTTATTTCAGAATGCATAAACAGCCTTTCACAAATGGATTGAAGTTTAAAATTTCTGCATCCTAAACTATCACAAAGCTAATGGATAAAATTGTCACTGTACATATATATATAGAGTTTTGTATATGCATATTAGCTTTGTATATATGGATATACACACACATATATAAATGGATGGAAATGCCTCTGGATAGCCTAGAGTCCTGTGCCTAAGCCCTGAAGGCAGGTGACCTCTCAGGCACACCCACATCCTTGCTTACTGGGTCATGCCTCCTTAGCAGTTAAAACAGAAAAAGCAATCCTTTTTCTATTTTGTTTCCTTATGCCTGTATAATAACTAAGAGAAGGATTAGAGATACTCAGAGCTTTCAAGAGAGATTCACTGACAAGCCACCTTTGAGTATTACTGATGTGTACAAAGAATTGCAGAACATTTGTGATGTAAATCAAGAGTTAAAATTTAAATTGATCTTACTGTCATACAGAAAACCAAATTATTGTGTTTATAGAAATGACATTTTAATAAAAGAAAAATCAAAAATGTAAGAGAAACATCTAGATACTCATCTTTATGGTTTTGTGCATCTGTATAAGTATTTATTTTAAATAAAAAGGATGTTAGTTTGTATCAAAGAAGAACATCACTTTTATTCTGATGGTATCATCAATGAAGAAGCAGTGCATCTGCAGTAATAATTGACCTTTTCTGTTTTCCACGTTTCAAAGAGCCTGAAGATATATTGCTCTTTCATTGCTCAAAATGTATTTGCTGTTTATGCTAAATCAAATCAACAGAAGCAAAAAAATCCATGCTGGCTCATGCATTGAGAGCAAACAATTTCATTCATGAGTCATCCTTGTAGTAGATGAAAGAACAGAGGCTATCAAAAAAGGCAAAGGAATTCAGTGCTCTCATCCTGCCAACTTCTTAAGTATGTGGTTAATTTTGAGTGTGGAAGCAGTCATACCGATTCATGTATTTTTAAATTCATTTTTAAAAGACATGTATTTACATTTGTGTAGGATTGGACTCAAATTCAAAATTTAGTTTTCACATCTGATATGCACAGATTATTCTGGACATCTTTACACACAAGTGACATTTTGAGCCCAGCCTTTAACTTACAAAAGCCTGCCTGGTTCAGCCATTAACTTTGATTGAATGATGTTGTTTTATGCTATCTGCGATGAAACTATATTGTTTAGTTTAGAGCACAGTCAATTTTTGGTGGATTTGGTTGAGAGATTCTTGTGGGTGAAAGCACAAAACATCGTGGAAACAATTTCCTTGCCAGACTGTATCTTTGGAGACAGCCTGCAGAGTTCAGCATAACAGAAAGAGCAGCAATAAAACTGGAAGGCAGGTAATCTATTCTCCGCTCTGTTTTAACTGAACCAAAGCAAAATAAAAGGGAAAATAAAAAGATCTGGACAAAAAGAATGTTACTAAGAGAGATTCTCTTGACTGATCTTGCATATGTACTTGTCTGACAATGAAAGAAGTTGTACTTGCTTTAAAAGCAGATGTACTTCCACTTGAGGTGTTATCAAACACATGTACCCATAAATATTAAAATATTTAATTTATGCTTCAAGATGAGATATGTCTCAACAAACATTATAGTTAACTCACAACAAGATGACAGGAAATGACCTAGATATTTCAAGATGAATGATGTCTCTCCAGAGAGGTAAGGGCTTTTAGAGCAAGACAGAGGTGACCACTAAAGCAGAAGTGAGGTTTCCTTGATTTCCATCACCCAAAGAACATGTTGGGTTTTCTGGGCCGTTGTTTTACAATCGTTCTTTTTTTCTTTTTCTTTTCTTTTTCTTTCTTTTTTTTTTTTAACAGAAAAGGAAGGATCTGCGCCAATATCATAGAATCATATATATAAAATAAATGGACCTTTCTTTTTTCATGCTCAAAAAAAGTGAATAATCAATTGCTGTATTTTTTTCGTAGTGCAGTGCAGCTTCTAACATTGTGCATCCTTGAACATGTCTATTCCCATTTTAAGGAAGTCAAAATATGGGACAGATGTTAAGGGAACAGATAGTATTAGCCTTTATTTTTAAGATAAGAAGGATCATTGGAAAATGTGTATTTTAAGGATGGATATGGAGGACAGAGTGGACAAAAGGAAGGAAATTAATTTAAGGACAAAAACTGTATAGCCAACAGATTGGGAAGAGACAGATCAATAGTGAAATGGAGAAAGACTGCACAGAAGAAAGATGAGAAAACTGAGGTAAAAGAGCATGGTCAGCAGCTCCATTACATTTTATCATACAAAGAAGTTTCCTTAGATCAATTTGGTAGCCTGAAGTTTTCAGCCATAATTTCTTCTCTCACAGAAAAGTCTTATTGACAGAAGTATCTCAGAGGATGACAAGGTGCACCAATTACCTGCAGTCCCCCAGCAGCCTCTTTGCTCTCAGCTTTTCTTGAATCTTTCCTTACTTTAGTTTATTGAGCTAGTTCTGACTCACAGTGTGATGCTGAAGGAATCCTGACTAATGAGGGTATGCAAATAAAGCCAATTGAGACAGCCTTTCACCAAGAGATGGAAGGACAGTGTTCTGGATTTCCTGGTGCAGTGGATCCCAGGCAGCATTTACAGTTTTCAGCAATGTTCAGGAAAGACAATTTCCAAGTGAGGTGTATTGCAACATCTTTTCAGGGATGAGACCTGCTGGCACTACTGCTGCTGTCTGTGCTCAGACAAAAAGGCTTGGAAAGCTCTGCTCTGAAGAGGAAGGCAGTGTAGCTTTTGAAAGTGATGCATAAACATGTGGCAAAATGTTTTGACACTGTAACAGGTAGAAAAAAGGAGCTTTGAGAATTACTAAATTGTGAGGAAATCAATCAAGTCTAGCAAGACAATAGTTCTGAGTCTATAAATATAGTGGGGGAAAAAAAGAACAGAACAGAGATATTGGGAAGAAAAAGAGAAGGCATTCGGTTTTCAAGAGGCCATGCCTAAAATGGCACCTAAAATCTCCAAGAAAAATGTGTCCAGAAGCTGCCTTAAATGTCAACCCGGACAAAGGGAGAAAAGTAGTTTTGGTGAAGTTAGTCAATAAGGAGCAAATTGAGTTGGTAAAGAAAGGGTAAAGCAACAAAACAGGTGATCATAAAATCTATATATATAACAAAGAAAAGGAATAATTTATTACTTTTATTGTTGTTGGTTTTGTAGTTATTAATAATAGCAAATAGAACTAAATGAATGGTTCCTGTTTCTAGCATGGGTAGGTAGTGAAAAAGCACAAATCAGCCTGAGCAGTAGGTTGCACTAGGCTGGGAAAGACTTCCTATGTTTTAGGCCAAATGCTGGTTGTGCCTTAGTTACACTCTAACAGGAGTTACACCCTAACAGGATGTCTGCATGGGCTTGTGAGACAACTGGTTTCCCAGTCCTGCAGTGTGAGATTGCCTAGGCGATGAGATGAGGGGGTAGGAGAGTATCCAGCTCTAGCATTGCTGGTAAAACCAAATTTCCCTTTGTGGGTATGCTCACACCATCCTGGGAGCAGAAGAACCATTTCTTTGCTGCCTGGCTTGCATCAGTCTCAGTGAAATATGTGCTGCAAGGCCAGCAGCATGGGAGAAAGTAGTTGGGTCTACATTGCACAGACTCCTTAGTTCCCACCAGTCTTCAGATCATGTCACCAAATATACCAGCTGTTAGGAAAGAGTTTTTCTTGCTGGGCTTCAGTTTTGGAGGGCTGTGACTGCCATGGGCCGGAAGAGAAGGGAGTCTAGATGGAGCTGTCATTGCCTTCTGCTGTCCTTGTGGCTCTGGTAGCTCCTGCTGCACCACAGACTACTGTGGAAACATCAGAAAGGTGTTTCTTCAGCTCCAAACAGCAGAGTGGAATAAACCTATGGCCAGGTTCAGCTCAGCAAGGGGTTGACCCTGCTTTGCATCACTGCCTGGCATCCTGTGGCTGGTGTGGAGTTATACTGTGCATGGATGGAGAAGAGAGAAAATTCTACATGCTACAAGACAGCTATGTAGTGGAAAGATTGGCAGCAGGGACAAATTGACTGGGATTGTTTCTTGATGAAAAGCAACCTGTAGAAGGTAGAACAGAAACTGAATTTGCTATAGGACAATATGCTTGGCTTTTCTTATTAGTTTCTTCTCTACTTGTACTTTCTAAAATAGTGGCAAGTACTACATGCACACATGCAGACATATTGATAGAACATAAACCTCTTTCTGCCTTCTTTTTTTTCTTCTCTAGACTTAATTCCCCTTTTCCCCCTCCAAAATCTTGAGTAGGCGTAAGAAACTATTTTCCAGATTGCGTCAAATGGCCTAAGACACAGACTTGATAACACTTACATGGATTTCTGCCTGCTGAGGATTTAGCAAAAGAGCTGTTTACACATAATTCACCTTCTTAATTGGAGGCAGACAAACATCAGGAAAAAAAAAACAACAGAGAGGCACACATTAAAATAGCCATGTAGAATGCATCCCTTGCTCCTATGCTATTCTTATTCTGACAAGTCATGAAGAGATGTCTTGATTTCCTGTACATTTCCTTTGAGCCAAATGGGCAACTGAGTAAAACAATAAATATTTTTTTATTTCTCATGGCTTGATTTAGTAAAAAACTTCCACTCGCCTTGGAGCAATTGTTAATTTCTTAACTGAATTTTCTTTATTTGGAAATGGTTAATCTTCCTAGCTATTATTGAAATTTATGTGCTATCAATTTCATATCTACAACAGAACTGTTTCCTAAATTTCCATGCCTCTTAGAGACAGTCAAGCTCCAGCTATTGCAAATCATATATAATTAAGAAACTTCTATGGTTGGAAAATATTTGGATGAATAGATAATTAAATTAGAATCAGAGAAAGATGTCAACAGTCTATCTGTATTTTAAATTTAAAGCTGGCTGCCTTATGCAGTTTTAAAAGCTCTAAAACTACAAAGGCAATTTCAATTGCTTACAGCAGGTGGTAGTATGTGCTATTAAAATAAAATATTTACTTCCAAGAAAAGCTGCTGCTTAGTTAATAAGAACATGAGTAGAATGGGCAAGAAAATGACTGCTATAATGTGTTGAAATCTTGTAGATTACAAAATTCAGTATTTATTACTTCTTTATTGTTAAGGCTTTCTGTTTCTCTGCCATATGACTACAGCACTAACAACTTAGGGGACAGTGATGCACAAGCCACAGACATGTTACCAAAAATAAATAACCTATTACAAAGTGGTTTTCATCCATAAATCCCACAGTCTTTTTTAATCCTACAGCCTTTTTTAAGAGACAGACACAAAGCACTTTTGAACAAGATGTAAATGGAATTTATGTAGGTAAAAGCAAAACAGTAAATCTGATAATTTTCATTCCGTTGCTGCTGGGCTGAGCTAAATCTCCAGAGTGTCTGCTGCAGAGTCCACTAGAGACCTGAGAGTGCTGTTTCTGCACACATGGAGCTATGCCTCAACCTTGCCCAAAGCTCAGTTGGATCTAATCCAAAAATTACTGGGTCTAGAACTAGATGTTCCTACAGCAATTTCCCCGAACCAGTAAGTGTGTGCACATAACACATACAGCCAACAAGATGAGTCTACTTCCAAGGGAAACTGCATGGATCCTGAATAGGAAAGATACCTTCTAGTGCCCTTTGGGGATGGACTCATTGCCTATCTCATTTTTCACTTTACATGTATTCTACATCCAGACTATGCCAATTTTAGATAAACTCCGGTCTTACCCTATGCCCTCAGGAGGGAACATCCACAGAACCATGAATTCCTGTCATGGGGACCATGTGTGAAAAAACAGAACTGAGATAGCCAGTTACATTGTCAGTCCTGGTTTTGTATGCGTAAGAACATGGATTTCCCACAGGCTGTGATCATCAGCAGCATCCCCTACACAGCTTCTCTATATTTTCCATAGGGTAGGTGAATTCTGACAGCATCTTCCAGACTGGAGCTCAGTGGTGAGATGGGGGGCAGTATCATTAATGAGTAATTAGAATCAGCAAGATGTCTACCAGCTTCCAGGTTGTAGATGATTCAGGGTGAAACTAACTGCAGATATTTAAAGTAAATTTATCCATAAAATTATAGTTACCATGGCATTTCAGATGCTTACAAGAGTCATAAAGAGGTAAAGATAATTGTCAAGCAGCTCAGAGACACAGCTGTGAGCCCGCGTCCTTCTGTGAATTTCTGTAGGTTAGTTTTCAGTCTCTAAAAGCCTTTTGCCCTCAATTACTGGATTGATACAATATGTCTAAAGGTTGTTTCCCTTGTAATATTACTCTAGCATAGCATGGTCTTTAACTGAGCCATCTTCTTGGATTCTGTATAATCATGTGCAAATACAAAAAAACAGCAGTTAATTTTAAAAAGCAGTTTTTCTTCTCATGGAAGCATCTAATTAAGATTTTGATAATTCTCAAATTAATTTTTTTGGCTACCAGTTCTGCTCAAACATGGAAAAGGTAGGACCTATAGGACCATTAGTTGAATTAATGTCAGGGTACCAAATAAAAAGAGTTTCAAGGGCACCTGAGAGCAAAGGTCCTTTATAAGCAATCGTGATCTTTATGTGCCATTGCACAAATGTTTTTCCTCAGACAATGTGTTTCCATTGCAAAGCAGAGAAATATTTTTTTAATTCTTCCACCTTCGAGACTCATTTTCAAAAAAATACAAACTAAACCTCTGTAAATTGCAGTCCCCAAAAGAGCAAGATTTCCCTTCACTGAACAGCATCTTAAGAGTTTCAGTGTCAGCTTTGGCTGAAGTTGAGCTGTTGCTCCATCATTCCTATACTCCCTTGAGCAAAAGTTAATATTTGTATCAAGCTGTGTTGTGGTATCTTGATTGCAAATACTCACTAGGAATTTAGCTGAAATACTCTTGGCCTGTGCATTACATAAAATTTCAATCCTGGAACACAGTCAGATAAAAGAAACTATAATCAACTGTGAATTATCTGTGGGTGGTTTATCCATTTGCTGATTAATCATTCCATTAATCGTTGCAAAGACAGTGAGCTAACTCAGTGCAGAACCAATTTCTGTGAGCTGGGCTTCTAAACTCAAGCACAGTGCTGTATGAATCTGGCTATATGTGCCCAGAAGTAGTCACTTTTGCACAGTTTGGATCTTGAGGCAGGAAATGTAGTGCCATTCAGGAGCTCCTGAACTGCTGCATGCAAACACAACCTAGACCACCCACGACATACACACTCATTCCCATTACTGGCAGCTCTGGAAAGAGTGTCAGAGACCCACCAGAGTTATGCTGCATAAATCCAGTGCAGATCCAGCATGGCTGTGGCAAAAGCAGGGTTAATAAGGTCACAGCTGTCTGAGAGAAATTCTAGAGTCACTTTCCAGCAGTCTTGGTAAAAGGATTTTCCATTTTTGGTGCAGAATGAGGAGAATGAATGGAGCCAACACAGGTGCACTGCTGTATCTTAACTAGGAAACCTGTGTGAAACCAGAAGCCTGATGCAAGGAAGCCACTGTGAGAGTAATTTCAGATCTAGCCAGTGATTCAGTGATTATTGTGAACTGAATCTACAGAGTTGTTTGGAAGCCTCTCTACAGTGTTGCCTAGCATTCTTATGATCTGGGGTTGTTCACCTGCTTGCTTACCCATCTGTCCCAATCCACTCCATTATCCTGGATGGAAAAGAACTAGTGGTTCTCAGATGCATCATCTATTTGTCCAAATACAATGTGAGTTCCACCTACAGCAGTATGATAACAAGCCTCCTGAAGAGCTGTGAAGGATGCAAACTGCAACTAGAAAAAAAATGATGCAAAAACATTATAAAAAAAAAAAAGCCTATGCTTCAGTTATACTTTAGTTTTTGAGGCTTTAACATCAAGATGAATGACTTTCTGAAAGTTGTGTCCAGTCCCAGCTGAAGATACAGGACTGAAGGAAACAGTAGAGGCCTGAGGACAAACTAGATGATTATATTTGTTCTTTCCAGTTTAAAAAGTCAACATATTGAGCTTATTTGTCATGCAAGTGTGCAGAGCCTTCTGTCAGGTGTGTGGGCCTTTGCTGCTGCTGTACAGTATTTGTACTGTCTCTGCTGTGTTGCCCAGTACAGAAACCACCTGAACTTTAGATGACCATTCCTTGAATACTGGGTTCAGTTTTGGGCCACTTCAAGAAAGACATTGAGGGGCTGGAGTGTGTCCAGAGAAGGGCAATGACACCAGGGAAGGGTCTAGAGCACAAGTCTTGTGAGGAGAGACTGAGGGACCTGGTGTTGTTCAGCTTGGAGAAAAGGAGGCTCAGGGGAGACCTTCTTGCTCTTGACAGCTACTTCACAGGTGGTTGGAGCCAGGTGGGGTCAGTTTCTTCTCCCAGGCAACTAGTGACAGGATGAGAGGTCATGGCCTGAAGCTGTGCCAGGGGAGGTTTAGGTTGGATATTAGGAAGCATTTCCTCACATAGAGGGTGATCAGACATTGGAATGGACTGCCCAGGGAAGTGGTGGAGTCCCCATCACTGGAGGGGTTTAAAAGCCATGTAGATGTGATGCTGAGGAACATGGTTTAGTGGTGACCTGGCAGTACTGGGTTAACAGTTGGACTTGATGATATGAAAGGTCTTTTCCAACCAAAACGGTTCTATGTTGATGGCCAGATAAAGCATGGAGTAGTTTCTGCCAGTTGGATCTATTGATTTACAGGACTGATGAGTCTAAAGTTTAAGGTCATAACTTCTGATTTTTATGTCTAACTTCCACACAGCTATTTATTATGAAGAAATAATAAAGGCGAAATTCTTTCCAAGCTCTCTCTTCCCAGCCGAAACACTTTGGTATGACAAAGGCAGGTAGGTGGCAGTAACAAGTGACTAATACCCTGCTGGATAATTACATCTGCTACAGGCTTATCTCTTAGCACCAAGTGCTTCAAAATTAAAAGCAGGAAGTATAAGACAAATGCTAGAGATACTGAATTAAGCAGAAGGAAAAAAATAGCCTGTATAGAGTCAAAGAAACTGTAGGAGTTCAGATGGATAATGAAAATTGTAACACTGACAGAGACAGAAGCTTCAGTGTGGAAGCTATCTGAGGCAAAATATTCAAGATCAGAATCTGCAAACATATTTTGGACCCCTAAAATAGGTGTAGCAAGGTAAGCCTCTTTGCCATAACAGTCTAAGTCAAGGTGAGGTGCCTAGTCTCTCAAAGCAGGGGGGGACAAAGAAGTACTTTGAGATGTCTGAGCAAGGCCCTTGTTCTTCTGTGTGTAGAGCCAAGGATTTCCGTAAAATGGTTCAGTACTTCTTATACAAAAAACTACATCCCTGATTCAAAACTTCAAATTATGTTTCCCCAAAAAGAGACGAAATCATTTTTTTTGACAAAATTTGTGTAGTTTCAGCATGTGAATATACAAGTGAGTAATTGGAGGTACATGCTTGCCATAGCTTGACACCTTTTGAAGTACCTGCTTCCTTTTTTTTTTAAGGTGTTTGAACCCCAAGACTATGTGGTATTCCATGAGGAGGGTCACTGCACATCTCCCCTGTTGAAGGAAGACCCTTTTGCTGTGCTGAAAGTAAAATTTAGGGCCTGCTTTTGTAACCATGGCTATTGTCTCAAAATAGATACCTACTTTCAAAAGGGCATTCCCCACAGTAGATATCAAGTGGGTGAAGATATAGCACTGTAGCCCAAGAAAAACATGCTGAGGTGGGACTGATCTCCAGAAGTTTTAGCACAATTTTTTTATCTTTATTTCTCTAACCATGAATAACAAATGCATCTTATAAGAAATGTAATAACAGCTTCCCTTCATCTTGGAAAAAAAACAATTATGGAAGGATACAGCAAAGTTCGCACCAAACTCCCAAATGACTGTTCTTATTAGTCCTTTCTATCCCAGAATATACAGTTAATAAGTGTAAAGTACAGCCTGTCCTGGAGGACATGTACTTAAACATGTTTCTAAATGAAAATATTCTGGGAAGTCCTAAAACTGAAGGAGAATAACTTACTGAAGTCTGAATATCTTATTTTTTTTTAACAGAGGGCTCTAACTTATGTGTCTTTGCTGACCACAGCCGCAGCAATAAAGTACACAGAAAAGCTTTGCCTTGGGACAGATACTCCCAATACAGTTGTGTCTTACTAAATCAAACCTAAATCTTAAACTCTATTTAGGAAGTGATAAGCAACAAATCTTATGGAATTGCCTTCACTTGCTCTCGTGGGATCCAGTACTCAGTATTCCCTATCAGCCTTAACAGGGTTGATTTAAGAAGCCAGCTTTCCATCTCAGCTGAACCTGTTTGGCATATTAAGAAGACTTCCTTTGCTGGCGAGGATTTAAACACATACAACTGGTAAGGGTAAGCAGACATGTCTGGGATTTACAGACCACACCCACACATTTGAATTTCCTGATAAAATGTTTGTTTTTCATATTAATACCTGTCTTGTGAAAAAAACCCAACAAAACACAAACAAAAAAACCCCAATACACTTGTGATTTAAGATAAAGTGGAAGTCAGCACTACTTGAAAAGTAATTAATTAGGAAAAAGTGGCTGATGAACTCTGGCTGGGTGCAATGTGGAACAGAGCATAGAACACTCTGTGTAGCAAGTAGTTTTACAGGCAATAAGCCAGAAAAATACCACAACCTGGGGAGGAATTTCAGTTATGGACTTAAACTGAAGAGCCTTTTACACTCAGAAGGTGATGGAAAATGAGGGTGAAGCTGAGTGATGGTGATAACCCAGGTATTTTTCAGGCTTCTCTCCTATACCAGCATGTCATACAGATAGGATCCCTGAGGAAATGGTGTATGTGCATTCTTACCTCTGACACCTGCCCAAACCCCTTAGGATTCAGTACAGGAACACTGTTGTCCATTAATATAATTCACATACAGAAAAGAGCAATGATGTTATTTATCTGCCTTTGAAATGTTGTGGGCAGTTTACAAAAGTCAAAAGACAAGACACAGAACTGAAAAGAATAACACAGGGAGTGATCACAGCTGTTGTAAAGAAAGATAAACTTAACACACAGGAGAACGAGAGTGGCCTTTGTTTTACTTAAACATCTGTGTCAGTTGAATGGCTCAACTGGTTGTGTAACTCACCTTCCCTGAGTCAATCAAAAGGTGTGAATGCCTTACTGAGCCAGCCAGACTAGCAGTCCCTGCACTTTGATTCAAACACATAAGGAAATACTGTGAAGAAACATTTTTCACAAGGGTATTTCATTCATGCTTGCATTTAATACTTTTCTTTCTCATGTTCATATATAAATTGTCAAAAGTTTCCATTTGTTGTTTTGCCAGCTGTCTAATTATTTTTTTTCTTCTCCCCATCTTTCTACCAAAGTATCTTGTATGTGTACTATAATGTGGGAGGTATAGTAGCCTCTAGTCATGTCTAGTAAGATTGTGTTCTTCCCAAGAAATAAACAAGATATATTGATCACAATTTAACTGTGCATAGTTATACATATATTGAAATGTCTACAATTATTATTCTCTCAGCATTGTTCTACTGCAGTCACAGAACTATCCATCACATAAAATTCAACACAAGAAGTCGGTTTGAATCAGCCAATCTCTCAATCATTTCCAATCAAGTGAAGAATGTTCATAACATCATTTCAAATTCTTGCTACCATGCCTGCCCTGGCAGAAATAATAATTCATCTTTCACCTTTGGGTGCAATGACAATTGTGAAGAAGAATTGTTTATACATTATCAAGGATGCTTGAAAGACTGATCTGGTTCTAAGCCTGTATGACAGTGAAGGAGGCTGAGCTGTTGTCCTTATACTATGTCTTAATATTTATGTAAGATTAGTCAGTACTTTGCAAGTAAAGATGTCAAATTTTGTTTAACTTGTACAGATATATGTTGGTTAGTTTCAGAGGCAGCTAACCAAGCATATAACTTCAGCATCATTTAAAGGGCTACCTAATCTTAGTGGGGATCTTGTTTGCAAGAATAATAGTTAATAATTTTCAACAAATCTTGAAGAATAGGAACCAGGAACACAAACATTTTTCACAAGTTTCTGACCTTGTTTCCTTTCCTTTCAAGCACAAATTGTCAGCTTAATATAATAAACTGCTTTCAAGATTAACATGCCCTTCAGGTGAACACTGAAGATAAAAGAAATGTGTCTTTCAGTTGAAAACTGGATGTGATATATGTGACACAATTGTTTACACAGCCAGCTATTTATAATAGATAATGGTTTAGTATTAGTGATATCTGTATCTATGTAAATGTAAGTAAAAATAATAAGAACACTTATTATTAAATCAAATCCTTCTGTAGCCTGGGTTAATATTATGTGAATATTAATCATCATTAGAATTTGCCCTGATGGTGTGAAAAAATAATAAGCTGCATTAAAGCATTTAAACATATATTTTAAAAATGCTAAATTATAAATTAAGTTTAAAAGTAGACAGACTCTTAATTTTGTATTATTATAATCTTAAAAATAATGATACAGTTTTACCATGTAGGTTCATCCCTGTAAAATTTTTTTCCAGACCTTTATTCTCTTATGCCAGCAATTTTTACACAGTCTCAAGGAAAAATGTTTATAAGCGTGAAATCTGCTACAGAAGAACAAATATGGCTTATGTCTATTTTTTCCTTATAGGAATGTTTAAGTTCCTCTATTCTTTATAGCATAGCACGTTCAGGACATGTTTTAAAGTGGTGTTCATAGATATAATTAAACAACTCTTCCAGCACAGAGGTAATGAGAGAGAATTTCAAATTTTCTAGAGGTGCTAATTCAGACTCAGCAATTTATATCCCTGCTGCCACAGTGTGAACTGAACAAATTGTAACAGTTGGAGTCTGGTAGTTGAAGTTGGCATTTAAGAAAGTCAGTAGCCCTCGATTCCAAGGTCTCATGTATTCTCAGTCCAGCAGAAACCTTTTCCAGAGAGGGAAAGATGGTCAATAAGATGAGGAATAGCATGTGTTTGATGCTTCTGAGCTTGTCTAGGCTCTAGTTTGAAGAAAGAAAGGCAGGTTCTTACACAGCACATGGCAAGCTTTTAACCTCTGTGTTAGTCACTAGCGCTTCCCTCCTTCAAGTGCCCAAACTTCTCTGAGACACTTGCTGTCCCAACTGCACCTTTAACCACTTGGTTACATTTCTAAAGGTTTGATTATCCAGTGTGGGAACAAATGGACAGAACAATGCTGTTTTTTTCATTAAACTTCAAGCAAACTGACCTTGTGCACTCATGTCCTGGTAGAAAAGAGTTTGATTCACAGTGGACAAATCTGTCTGTAGTAGTGATAGTCTCAATACAACTAGAAAGAGCTCACAAAAATGTGTATGTTGATACAAATTGACTAACAAATATGAAAAGCATGCACCTTTCCAAAAATTAACTGTAAGGCAAACAAAATCCCTGCAATAATAAGAAGAAATTATTTTATTTAGGTCTAAACAACATTCATAGTGATTCACTTGTTACTTTCTCTTTTCCCTTTCAAGTCACCCTGAAAGATAGTTTCTATAATTTAGTTTTTAATTTCTATCTTAAGAGGGTCTAGTTTTGCTTTATGGTTTGGTTTTGGTTTTTTTGTTGTTTTATTTTTATTGTGATAAACTGTTTAGTTGTGTATAAGATGGTATTTCAGAAGGACACTAGCACTTTTTTTGTTCATTCCATTAATTCAATGGACCTACATTCACCTACACTGGATTATTCTACCTAAGAGAAATATGAATGTCCTAAACATGCTACATTTAATGGTTTTCTTATACATTAATTTCTACATGGTTTCATTACTTTAGTGACTGTACAAACTGAGTTAAAACAAGAAGTCTAAGTTTATGCTAAACCACATTGTTTCTAAGATTTGAGAAGGTGGATTCACTTTCCTCTTCCTTTTGGGTTCCAAAGTGGCCTCAGTGCCCTCACAATATTTTTTTCTTTTGCATAGTTGTCTGCAGTTCCTGAGTTTTACTGCTGCAGGAGGGTATAGCCAGACACCTTTTGCCCTTTAGCCTTAGTACAAACAATGGCAGAAGATAGACTCTCCTCTCTGGGTTTAGAGTTCTCCAGGAAACATTTGACGTCCTACTGCTTATTCCCACTGATTTACCACTTCAACATCTGTGATGCTCTCTAGAGCTTTTACAGTTCCTTGGAGTTGTTCTGCAATCTTATTACTGAAGATTTTCTTCCTTTGTTAGGACTCCACTACCATAAACAAAAGTCTTGTCAAGGAGGAATGGAAGAGAAAAGACCTCACTTCAGCAGTACATTCTTTAGTGTCAACCTAGAGTCCTTTCACATTTTAAAGCGAGATTTTTGAGTTCCTTTTTTACCTCCCTCTGGCAGCCAAACAATTGAATGCTAAGTGATTTTTCAATACAACAGCTCCTAAATTCTGAATGGTAATGACAGGAAAATATGTTTTTCACATGTTGAATAGAAAATGCAGATGATAAACAACATTTGCTTGGATTGTTACATTCTGGTTTTCCAAAATATCATAACGGTGCATAAAGTTTATTGTGGCTGAAAGTTCTCATGAACTGTAATTTATTTTCTATACTGATTTTAGTCTGAAGAGCTCTGTTCAGGTGGACCTTGTCAGAAGTTTTGTTTCAAAAAATTTTTATGTCAGTAAATCAATATTCCTCAAAACCAAAACATATTTTGCTGGAATGTTTTATTTTTCACAATAAAAAGTAAAATTAGAGGCAGAAATGCAGTTACTAAGCAGGAAGTTAGGGATTTCAGGGTCATGGAACACCTCTAGGTGTTGGATTAATAGTCATAAGTCTTTGGCTTTTTTCTAAACTGTTGGGGCAATAGCTGTTTTGAGGTCAGAGATACTTTTTTTCTATTCTCCTTTGTACTGTAGGAACATCTTGAAATCTAGGATTTTTGTCATTGTAGAATAGGAAAGATTTTTTTAAAGAAGTGTCAAAATATATAACAGTCCAGGAAATCCATCTTCTGCTTTATTCTTTTGTCTGATTCAAATAGCAAGAAACAGGGATTCGCCTCGGCATGCATAACACTTTACATGTAAGCCTGGGTCCTAGGGCAAGTAACACTGGTGTAAATCAAAAATGTATCTGCTGACTAAGTCTTTATTGAAATTCATTGTTTTTTAAAAAGGTGCAACGGTGTCTGTGAAGGTCCTTCTTTTCATGATCACGTCTCCATTCACATACACAGAGAAGGCTGCAGATTTGTACTTAGCTTAGCTGTGTGACATATTGCCAAGAGATTTGGACCAGACATTTCTTGTAGAAGGGTTATAAAGTCATTCGTTTTATTCTTGTAGCTAGTCAGTTCCTCACGTTTGAGAAAAAGATATTCTTTTTTATAGAAAGCAGCATGAAAGGCAGCATTTTTGGTCACTTTTTTCTATATCAAATCCTTTGAGTGGTTATAAGCAGAAAATTTATGTACATTAGTAGATACAGCTCTCGAAGGTGCCCTTCAACCTTCTGCCAGAAAGAGGAAATGGGTAGTTATTCACACGCCACTGTTTGGTAGAGGAACAAGCTTTGATCAACAGGCAGAACCTCTGAGGATCTGTGTTTGCAAGAGATTACTTAGGAGCCACACTAAATCAGTTCATTTCCCGTATGCCATATGCCCATATGTTTTCATAAATTCTTCTGACAACTAGCACTTTCCTCTTTTGGGGAATGTACTTCAGGCCCTCTAGCCGAATGAAGAAAGCAATAATGGAATGGCATGGTGTGGATGCAGGTCTCTGCCTGACATTTTCTGGCATAATGCAGCTGAGGAGTGGGCCACAGGTGACATAGCTCCACACCAGTCTGGCAGCTCTGCTCAAGGGTAAGGGAGATGAACCTTTGTGAGGAGCACAGCCATAGATACTGCTTTGCTTTTCTGTCAAGGTTTGATGTGAATTCATGCCACATATTGTCTTTCACCCATTATTTCTCTGAGGCTGAGTGCTGCTGCTAACAATAAAATTTCACAGGCTTACTTTAGCAGAATAGTAATGAAAATTTTCTAAATCTTTGCACATACACATGCAAGGCAGCAGCTGCTTTTTGCACTCCGAGAGAGATTTCAAACATTTACTTACTGTCGAGCTTTATGCATATATGTGCATGTGAAAGGTCAGAGATGGTCGTTCTATCATTTGGGATGAACACAGCTGAATTGAAATGTCACAGCAGTTGTACCTAGCAATTTAAAAGCTTTGGAGTGTTGCAAGCCTGTGGATTCTCCTGCCAAGCAAATAAAAATCAACTCTCCGACTGTACAAATTTACATGATTACAGATAATATAATTTACATCATGCTTGCAGAGTTTCTGAGGACCGGTAGAACGCAGGCAGCTTTTGGAATTGATTGGAGTTGAGAAGCTTGCTGTGCAGCCCTGGAGCAGGGAAACAGGCTGTTCATAGCAGACCATGGAAGGCATCCGTCAACCTGATGTGTGGCTGATAGATGCTAGCCTTTTTAGACCTCTCAGATATCACAAAGGAACTCTGCAGAAGTGGTGAGGGGTGTCATGCTATAATAAAAGAGCATGAAGAAAATTAATTTTAAATAGTTAATTGAAGAAAAGACAATGTCTCTGTAAGAAGGGCTATACAAAAAAGAGATGATAATCCATTTGTGAGCTGTTTATATCCAGTAGTTTCAGCACCTTCCTTGTTGAGAATGAACTGTGTAAACAGAGTGCAGGAATTTGCTGACTCAGGGGAAGGGGGCCTGCTGGAGCATTTAGAGGCGCTCCTTCCCACAGGAAGCATTTTGCTGAAGAATGTGATGCCTGGTTCAAATGGAGATGAGGAGGGTGGAGATGGACACCTTACCAATGAAAATTAAAAAAAAAAAAAATCCAAACATGTGAACACTCCACAAAATGAAGTGTGTTGTGATTTTGTGACTTTGTAAGGAAAATGAAATCAAAAGGAGAACAAGCAACTTAAATTTCTTCTTTTCAACTGGGATTCATCCTGAGAAGGAAAGAAATTGAGGTTAATTTATTTAGCATATGAAGTGAGGACAAACCATAATGAAACTCATCTTCATGCAGAATAGTAAATTGTACTCCTGACTATTTGTATAGTCATCAGGCATTTTTTCTCAAACAGTTCTCCAGAGTAGATGATGGCAGTAAGGGTCTGTGTAAGTTCTATAGGAATTGTTTTGAAACCTATGGGATTGAATAAAAAGTGGGATCCTGCCTATAAGATTTTAAATTAAGCTACAGGTTTACAAAGCAGAAAATCTTATCTTTCTAATTTAATATATACTTTATCATTTAATTTATGAATTAATATAGTTAAAATAAGTTTTATAATTGTCTAATTGAATTCTACAAATAATTTTTTAAAGTTCGTATATTTTGCTTCTCTGGTGAAGGTAGATATTATTTGATTAGGGAAAAACAATTATTATGCAGAAATAGGTTGTTGTCCACCTGCCCACTCTTAGCACACATTCTGCTTAGCAAGTGTAAAATTAGGCTGTATCTTGTACATCATCCACTAAGTGGGTGCTTCATGGCATCAGTGAATCTCAACATATGTTGTTTAATGACCCATAGCTGTCCCAATTTCTAGCGTAACCATCTTTTATATTTATATTTGAAAACAGTATCTAATTGAGAACAAGCAAAAAATATCCATAAAAGCTCAAAAAAAGGGATGGTCAAACTCTCACACATCTACTATTCCTTTCCTCAAAAATTCCTCTGTCTTATTTCCATGTGCAATTATTTAGGACAAGAGCTTCCTCTTCCCTTGCACAGGGAAGCTCTGCCTTTAGCTAAAGACACTGCAGTGCTATTTTGTTGTTTCTAGTAAATAAATAATGTTTTTGGAAGAAGTTAATTTCTATTCACTGTGGCTGCTTTCAGAGACAGAGGACATAATCTCCCAGCACATAGATTAAAGGTCCTGCAAGGAAACAGATACTGAGCAATTTTCCCACTCTGAGCAACCCTTTCAGGCAGAGAAAGACCATTTCAGAACTCTCAGTTATTGCCAAAATCCGAGTAACCTGGCTTCTGCTTTTATCATTAGCACTCATCAAAGCTTCAGAGAAGACGGGAAGGATTTTGAAGTTGCTAATTTCATGAGGCAATGAAGGGAATAAACTTAAAGATCATTTGAAAAAGCAGAATAAAGACAGCTGGCTGATGAAATTTGGGGATAAAAATGTGAAGAGTTTCATATGATGTCTGTCCTTTAATAATAGTCAGAAAATAAAAGGAAAAAAAAGCCTTTCTTGTAAGGTGCACTTAGAGACCAGAGGCACCCTGGGGTAAGGTTTTGGAAAATCTAAGAAAAAAACCCTCTTGCCTGAACAATTCTGGCTTCAGTGTTTGTTGTTTCTGTAGCTGAGGATAACAGCACATGAGGAAAAACAAGAATAAAAACTTTTGTGGGGCAACCTACTAAATGCAGTCTGGTTTATGGACAGGAAGTGATGGGGTGCGACATGGACCATCTCAGCCAGCCAGTCTGCTCTTGGTGTGGTTGGTACTGCTCACGACACAAGTATCTATGTTGCAGCTAACATGTGTACAGATGAGGGATGGAGGTAAAGCAAAGCTCACCAGTATTTAGCCCATTATTGTTATATATATGCACCACTCTTCCATGCTCCTGAAGACACTCCTTTTACCTGCCTCAGCAAGCCTAAAATAAACATAGAGAAAGAAAACCACAAGCCACTTTTTTTTTTGAGCACTTGTGGGTTGGAAACATAGAAGCAGAAAGGTAAATTATGTTCTGGGACAGCAGACCTCACTTTTACAGGGGAGAGAGTTTAGATGCTCTTAGGTTGAAAAGGAGCTGTGTACATACAAACTGCAAACACACATATGTCATAGAACCATAGAATGGTTTGGGGTGGAAGGGACCTTAAAGATCATCTCATTCCAACCCTTCTTCCATGGGCAGGGACACCTTTCACTAGATCATGTTGGACAAAACCCCATCCAACCTGTCCTTCCACACCTACAGGAAGGGGACATCCACAACTTCTCTGGGCAACCTGTTCCAGTGTCTCACCACCCTCATAGTAATGAATTTATTTCTAATACTTAATCTAAAGCTACCTTCTTTCTGTTTAAAACCCTTACCCCTTGTCCTATTTCTACACTCCTTAATAAAGAGTCCCTCCCCATCTTGCCTGTAGTTCCCCTTCAAGTACTGGAGGGCTGCAATGTCTCCCCAGAGTCCTCTCTTCTCTAGGCTAAACATCCCCAACTCTCTCAGCCTGAGTTCACAGGGGAGATGTTCCAGTCCCCTGATCATCTTTGTGGCCCAACTCTGGACCCACTCAAGCTAGTCCTTGTCTTTCTTATACTGGCGGCCCAAGAGCTGATCACAGTACTCTAGGTGAGGTCTCATGAGAGTGGAGTAGAGGGGGAGAATCACCTCCCTTGACTTGATGGCCAAACTTCTTTTGATGCAGCCCAGGATGTGGTTGGCTTTCTGGGCTGCAAGCACATGTTGCTGTGCTCAGTTTTGAAGAAAGGAGGGATAAGGGAAGAATTACCCTCTAAATTTCGTAAGGAAAACTAAGAGGATTTTTGCTGCTCTGACTCTGAGAAGAGAGGGTATAACCTTAGCTTTGGGTATAATTTTTACAAAGTCTGTCACAGACCTCAGGATTAAAGAGGACGACTGGTTGTCCTATTAAGCTTCAGAAAGCAAGAAGATGCAGGGTTGCTGACGGGCAGTCAGACACCTGCTGGGTAGTGTGGAGGAACTGAACCAGTGGGTGCTTTTTTCTCTCCTCCACTTTGAGTGTACTGTGACAGATGGCATTTAGAATTGATTGGCATATCTTATAGGGTCTGTGCCAATTTAAAATATCTTTCAGATTTATCGTATAAAACACTGAGGTGAACTGTTTGACTTGGTGAATCAACTCACTGAGAAAGAAATAAAGAATGAAAGAAGAAAACCCACTTTGAAAAAATCCCCAAATCTGACAGCAGAGTCTAAATGAGGGGAAAAAAAAAGAGACTCATCAGAAGATAAGTGCACTACAGCTTGTGGATGAGTTGCATAGCATTGTCAGTTTGCAGCTTTACAAGGTGACTGCATCAAAAATCCTTCAAGATTTCTATCAAAGACAAATGGTCTATTTAAGCATAGCTATTCTTACTCAGAAAGAAGAGGATAGTTAGTATACAATATACAAAGCTGTTTCTCTGTGATCAGTATTTGTTTGATGCCTGAGATGAATTGGCTTTTAAAGAAACCCATTCTGAGGGAGAGGATTGGGTAGTTTTCCCATCATCTATTTATATTAAGTATTAATTTTTTCTGGGATGAATATTTTGCATAACTTTCTGCACTTGTATTTTACTACAAGTCAGTTTGGTTCATGTTCAGACAGGCACGGTAGATTTGCTCTTGCTGCTGGCTTGTCGGAAAGAATAGCCCACACACCCAGGAGGCCATAACACTGTTTTAAGAGTCAGGGAGAAGGAATCAGGATGAAGCCTTATTAGAGCTGGTAATTAGAAGCAGTGACAGCAGCACAAAGCTGCTTTACTCTGTCGGCTCCTAAACTCTGTCAAGGACTGCACTTGAGAGAATAAAATCTAAGTGCTTGTCAGGGATATTAGTGAAGTTGCCCCATTCCTGCAGAGGTCTCGCAATGCAGAACCAGAGCCCTCCCAGCAAGGCTCCTGGCATCATCCCAGCCCTGCCGCTGGCATCCCTCCCCTGCTGTCTGTGCTGCAAGGCAGGTCACTGCCTCCTCTCCTCATGCTCTCGTCTGCCAGCAGCAAAGGGACAATATTGTTCGGCCAGGAGCCAGTTGCCTGGTGTGACGGTGTTGGATCAGCTCCTCACCTGACATAAGCGAGGCAGAAGGAGAGTAGACGATGTTCTCAAAGGTGAGAAGAAGCAAGAAGTAGGTGACAGCAGCCTGGCGAAGTGTCCAGGAAGGGAGAGAGAGAGAGAGGTAAATCCAGGAGGGTCACCTTGAGGAAAGTCACCCACTTCTCATAACACAGTGAGGAGTGGTTATTTGTCTTTTGTGAGGATTGTACTTGGCCCAGAGAAAGGAGAAGAGAGGTTAGTTTTTAAAAGATGTATTTTTCTGGTGATTAAACATAACATAAAGTAAATATTACTACTTTAAAGTAGATTCTGCATTCACAGAAAAACAACATATATGATTTTATCATCATTCTGCTACAATATCTATGTTGCAAACATATTCCTAAAGCCACAGAGATGATCCTGAACTGAACCTTCTACTTAACATTTTTATTTTTTAGGATCTTCTTGACAGACAGACTGCCAGTTGTCAGAGTGTCTGTCAACTGCGAAAGCTAGCAGCATATGCTGAGACAAGCTGGGAAGGGCAGGGTAAGAGAGATGACTTCTCTGTTTATATAACAGGAGCTCAGCAGAGTGACTACAGCAACTCTCAGGAGGAGCAGACGTATGTGAAGGTACGAAAGCCAGGCAGTCTGAAATACTGAAGGGAAACTCTAATGCACAAAAGTAAATTGTCCTAATTCATCTCTAGAACTAAATAGTATTCTGTTTCCTTTCTAACGATTCATTGTTATCATGTACATTATTGTTCACTGCTAATGTTTATTTACCCTATCACTCTGACAGGTATCTACTGCACAGGTCATATTATCAATGCTTAATGGGCATACCTACTCAGAAGGGGAATTTATCCTTTAAATATTTGCAGCCTTTGATATTAGAAAGCAAGGTGAAGCTGCTTTGATGTTACTGAAGACACCTGTACATCTAATGAGCCACCTAAAGCACTTTCAAATGGGAAATGTCAAGATTTGAAATGCTCTATCTGAACCCTTGAAACCTTTCTCTGTGGTCATTCCTGCATGTGCCTGTTCAGCTCACAGAGCTCTTCAACAGATACTTTATCTAACTTGTCTTCTTAAGAATGAGGAAGATCAAAAGAATTAAGTCCTGTGGCCTACTCTCCCCATCAACCACCTTTGGCAAACAGGTTATTGTCTCTGTCCTTTGCCATATTTGGATACTACCTTGTGTTCCAGGATTAATTTAAGCTACATCCAGAATGGGTCCTGATACCCTTCTTTGCAGTCACTCTCAATGATTTTTTTGCCCATGGACTGACAACATTCAGATCTGCCTCTGAAAAGTGGAAAAATGTAAGAGTGGCCCCAACCGTGACATAAATACAAAAGTGATGTGAAGCCAGCCTGAGACAAAATCTGCACTTGATTTAGAGTGTTGCTGGTTGCTGCTGCTAAGGACATTAATATCTTGATCTGATGAATAAATGCATTCCAGGTGTCTCCTTTGTTTGTGCATTGACATTAGTAGAATAAGCCTATCATGCAATGGTTGAAATACAGTACCAAAGGGACCTGTCAGGCAGTGTGTACACTGTACTTTGTTGGTCAAATTATCATGGAGACTTTGCAACATTCATATGAAACAATGCCTGCTCAGGGTAGCAAAATTCCCCCAAGAAAAGGGAAATCCTCCCTTCATGGTCTAGAAGTCTAGTAATGATTGTAGCTCCTTATTACCTGACAGCATATAACCAGGGAAGGGTTACAGATCTAATGACATCAAAAGACAGTTTACAGCTATACCCTTCAGAAGGCTTATCAAGGCATGCTTAGCAGGAAATTTTCAAATCTACTGCATTTGGGAATTTATCATTAGACAGCAGTGTCAAATTTTAATAAGTGAAATTAGTTAATGCATGTACAGGGCTTTGAAGATATGAAATGCTATTTAAATTATGGGAATTCAAATCAAGGTAAGGAATATGAGCTGAGCAATGGAGAAAGAAATATTTTTATGTAATGATGCACTGGCTTCATGTGCAATGAAATGCCACGTGCTCCTTCATCTGTGAGGAGTCCTTTATCACCTTTTGGGTAGGAATTTTCTCGTTTTGCTGTTGTTATCTTGGACTGAAAAGCAAAGCATCAGCTTTTTTTTTTTTTTTTTTTTTTTTTTTTTTGATTGAATAATTTCTACGCTATCTTATCAAATGAAAAAAAAGCTTCTGCTTTCTCTTTGTAATGAATGTTTCACTAAGGGAACTTTGGCACAATGATGTGACATTATGAAAAAGCCAGATATGCTTTGGAGTGATTATTATCTCAATTATAACACTGATTTCTGCAGCTTTTTTTTTTAATTTGTCAGTTTAGAAAAACACATACTTAGGGATTAAATGATGCTTGGAATAAAACAGTGAATGTGCTATTAAAGACAACTGACAAATCTTAAGAACAAAGTGGACACAAAAAATATGATTTTTTTAAATCTAAACTGTGGCAAAATTTTTCTTTTTTGTCAAATTTTCATTTTTTAAGAAGTTTGAAAACACAATAAACTGGTGAAAAATCTGGAAAGCATCTTATTAAAATTTTTCAAAATGTACATGCACAAACAAATTAAACACTGCTTTTATGTAATACATTTCCTTTTTATAGAAGCAAATGTATTTTACTGATATGAAACATTCATAAAGTTTCTCTTCTGGTATTTATAGCATAAATTCTTATTCATCATGGCTGATCTGGTGTAGTGCTCATGATACTCCTGCTTCAAATGGAGGCTGAACTACAGGACCTCCAGGGCTCCAGTGAACATTTTCATGATTTTAAATACTCAGTCCTTGACTTAAAACCACAAATAAATACCAATCTATGACAGATGACATGTAAGGCATCTGCACGGACATAGCCTAAGAGTGTTCTTTAGTGCTACAGATAAAGTTTTCTATCTATTGATCTTGCTAAAATTAACAATGCAATAATGGCCTCAAAGATAGTGGTAAATTTGTGCTCTGCCTCATATGAAAAGCATATATGTATATTTTTATATGGGTTGCTTGGCCATTTTTTTAAATATATATTTTTGAGGTCTCTGGAGAGAGTGTGGAGACAGAGAAAACAAGTGATAAAGTTGTGCCCAAAGGGACTAGTAGATGCTGTTATGCTGTGACTTGCACTATGTAATTTACAGAAGCCTAGATCCTGAAGGGTGATCTAAAGTCCTGTGTAGGTCACCTGCAGAGAAAAGAGACAGTTTGGCAGTGGGAAATGCTCACTTCTTGATGCCACCCAGAGCTTTGATGCCTACTCAAGGTTGCAGGGAGATGGCTTTTTACTTCTTGGCTCCACACTTTAAATCACAGTCTGATAACAGAGCAGAAATAACCTCTTGCTTTTTAAGGCATTAGTGCTATTAGGCCTATAGTTGCCACTCTTTTTTTTATAGTAGCCTAACAAGTAAATCACACATCTGGCAGGCTGCTTATCCGTTAAGTTTGAAATCCTCTTTTCCAATAGCTTTGTGACACTCCTAGGCTAGAAAGGAAGAAACAGGAGGTACTTTCTACATATTGCGTTGAACCTATTTCACTCAACAGTAACACTGGGACACAGAAAAGCAGTCAGTATGAGCCTATTGACTAACAGCCAATACAGACATCTCCCACCTGGAAGGGCTGGAGAGAAGCTATGGAAGTTCTTGTCATCAAGATTTATACTGTACTTTACATTGAAACACATATAAAATACAATGCACAAATAGTTCTTCACTCATGTTGAAGATGCTGGGGCCAGAATAGGGCTTGTTACATGATTTGAAAGATATTGGCAAAGTTGTCAAGGGAAGCCAGTGTAATGCCTCTCTGCAGTATGTCTGCTTCCACTGTGCACAAAAGCCACAGCCGTTACCTTTTTCTTACACAAGCATCACAACCATTCTTTTCAATATAGAGATATCGATCCTGTCTCTGGGAGTGGCTGGGCAAGCACATTAAGGGAGCTATATTGCTTGCAAAAAGTGATAACTTGTCTCTTAGGCTCATGTTGTAAAATAAGGTGAAGTAAAACCTACTGTAGGATGCTGAAGAAGAGCTTACCAGAAAAAAAGTGGCAGAAGCAACAATATTTCCTACTGATATTTCATATTAAAAGGCAGAAAAGCTGAAATCTAACAGAATGAGGCAGGTATGAGTGTAGAGTACACTGCAACATCTGAACAACACTAACACCCACTGAATACTAAAAAATGTCAAACTGATCCTTTAAGAAGTGACAATTCCTGATCCTTTTGAAACTGCCTCAGTTATTGCCTGTATTGTCCACCCTGTGCATTGCATTATATGTGGGTTTGGTGGAGGATGGAGAAGAAAACTAGTGTGTCCCTAAATCTTCTGTCCATCTCCTTACTTTTATTGGTCATGTCAGGAAGGGTTTTTGGTTATTAAATCAATTGCATGTTCTGGCGGTAAAAAAGGAAAAAAAAAAAAAAGTGTCTAGACATTCAGATGATAGATACAAGGAAAATCTGTTATTGCATGTATCATTCAATTTAGGAATATGTGGAGCAGAGCACCAGAGTTCAGCTAAGAATTGTCTTCCAGTATGAGGATGGCTTTCAGTAGTTGTGTGCTAGCAGGTCTACCTCTGAAATGCAGAAGACCCAAATCCTCATGTGTGCCGACCTGATAGAGTCCTTTTGGAAAGGAGATGAGGACCAGGAAAGCTCTGAGTGAGATGGCAGGAGAGAAAGTTCAATATCACCAGCACTACAAATAATCTGGCCCTCATGTAGCAAATCTGTTTAGCTAAGATCAAAAGTAGATGACTAGGACATAAGTAGAAAGGCTCAAATTAATCAAGTTTGACTCTTGGTGAAATTACTTCTTACAATTCTCTTCACAACTGGCTGTTCACTCAGCCCCTTCCCAATTAGAACTTTAAGATTAACTGTTATACTATAAATATGACAGCAAAGAAAAAAAAAAAAAGGCTACATATAATATGCTAGAGCCTATGAAGTCCCTAAAAATTGAGTAGAATGAGATGGAGATCTGCATGCTGCATTTGTAAGAAAGCACCCAAACTGGCTGCAAACCATACAGAAAGAAAACAAACTCTATCCTTTACAGCTTCTGATGTTGATCCATAACGCAGGTATAGAAAGCTCTCCTAAATCTAGAAAAACATCTTGAAATATGTTCAGTGCATAGTCGCTAGCTTTAATCCAGCATTTTATTAGTAGTGGTGAAAAGAGTTCTGCCCACCCTCAAGACCGGTTAAGGTGGGGAGCTTCTGTCAATAGCTACTGCATCAGGCTTAGTCATGCTGGGTGGTATTCCATAAATTTAATTTGGAGACCCAGTTTATGACAAATATCTGGTTCAAATGTATTCTGACCTGCTGACCCTTCCTTGCATTAATCCATTATGCAGATCACAAATGAAATTACTCTGAAATTCAGAAGTCTCATTTTTAAAAACTGGTTTTAGGTTAGTTAGTAATGCTGGCAATTTAAGTATTCTTATTAAAGACTTGAATAAATGATTTATGTAATTAATAACACGTTCAAATGCACATACTAGCTTCTACAGAGTGACAGAAGAAAGGGAAAATGGTTATATACTAATATTAATTAATTAGCCAAGCAATGTTAATTAGGTGACTACAGAATTAGATTTGGGACAATGAGGTTTCATTTGCTGTATTTTTTAGTACTTGCTTCCTTCAGACCGAAGTCTATGTTGAGTAGATGATCTCAGCTTACTTTCTGTATGCCTTCCAGGGAACCTGATAAGAAATGTCAGATTTTTCAGTGTAACAGAAAAGGATATTCTCTAGATACTTATGTAAATACCATAATAAAATTTTCCTTGACCTATTGGCTTTATCTAGAAATGCTTCCCTAGAGGATTGCAGGGTATCTGAAAGAACATCATTCAGGCATCATCAAGCATTCAGTCACTGAATGATTATTTGTATGTTTGACATAAAAGCATGAGGATGATTCCTTTCAATTTTGTACATATAGTAATGTAAGGTTTTGTCAGTTATATTCTGAAACTACAAAGACTTTCCAAAGCATCAACAGTAATAATCAAGTGAAGCTGGTGATTACTCCTTAACTGCCTTAATATGTCCCTGTTCACATGAAATTAGTTTTATTAGATAACTGCATAAAGATGTTCACAAATGTCAGCAACTAGTGATTCAGGTTGTTGAAATTAGTTTGCATTATTAAGTTGATAACTTTGTCTGCCTTGTTTCCATTCTATCTTTATCTTCATACTTCATCAGTTCCTTTTCTCTTCTCTTTTGCATTCACCATCTTTCTTTAGTGCCTGAATCTAACTGTAGGGAATAATAGGTGCTTGCATCCCAAACTGATAGTAGTATTGCTGTAATAATCTTTAAAAGACCAAGGAAAGACAGTCCAGAATGCAACAATTAGTCCACTTAGCTTCTCATGAGGACAGCATCTCTTTCCTGTTCTCATTTTGTCACCTATTCATCTCTACCTATATTAAGCTTTTTCATGCTGTTGTCATTTCCTGGACAGCTGGCAGCAACCATTTTCCTGGCATGCCTATTTTCTCAGTTGGGTTTTGCTCCAAAATCAATGCATTTCTACTCTTTGTAGAGCTTTACTTCCGCTGTATTTTCTTGCTCCTGTCTAGGAGCCAGGAAGCATATTACTATTTCATGACTCAGGGAGCAAATGACTCTATTTCAGTGTTCTTCCTCAAAAGTCATTTTACTTCTCAAACTATTCCTTCTTTCTGGCACTTGGAATAATAAAAACTTCTCATTGTGATTGATGAACATTTAAGTGAAATCTTCTGAATCAGACGAGGGTACTTAATTGTTGATGCAACAGGAGCATCCAGGAAGGAGAACAGGGAGGAGTCACTTGCATTTGTCTATGGTCACTTCTTTCCTGGGTGTTCCCTACTTGAGCAAAGGACTTCTGACAGAAAGAGAAAAGCTGGATGTGTTGCTAGGATTTAGAATGCATGCCCTGGAGGTTTGATGAATTGGTAGGGAGAGTCAAGAATTTTGGTCTTCTCCTACCATTCAGTGCAGTGTTTTAACTAACTATACACATGTATTAGGCTATATAAAGAATATGAAAACTAATGAAGGCTGTTTCTTAAAGTTCCTCTTCAAATTGAAACAGAACAACATTTTTAAGCAGTAGAATTAGTGATCCATAACATGAAAAGATCATCAAGTTTTGAAAATAAGTGGTTTCTCAGTTTTTAATTTGGCTGATGACAAGCTGACTAGTGAAAAGGAGGCGAGATAAAGCAGTAGAACTCTTCAGACTTACAATAGCTGCACCAGCTAGCATCTGTTATCAATGGCTGCCCCCTTCTGTCTTACTAGGACACCCTGGTTTTGCCCTTGTCTTCTGTCCACACAACATATATGCTAATTCTCACTTTATCTCTGTTTTCAAGAGAACCTCGGAATCTTTGAAAGCAGATATGAGTTAGAGCAAACTCACACTCCTAAATATAGTGTCTCCTGAATGTAGCTACAGGTTACCAGCAAAACACCTAGCTCTCTAGTTCTTGTCTTTCAGGAATATCCACAGTGCCTACTTGCCTTATAGGTGATCACTACAAAGAAATGCCTCTGCTGAACTACAAAGCAGCTGTCTCATTTTCATGCAGAACTGTAGAAAATGACACATTTGAAGAGGGAATAGACTTGTTTGTCCAGAAGAGAATGGGACCCTTGTCAATACGTGCTGAAACCATTCTTTCAGAGGCAGTTTTGCAGCTGGAGAATTGCCCAGCAGCAGCAGTAATGAAAAAGACTGATGCTGGCTCAGTCATTTAAGCCAGCAAATGGCACTTAGTCTTAAACCAGCAGGCATTGAAATTAACTGAGCTTCTATGCATAGCACAGCATACTTGACTTCCCTTTTGCAGAACTGTACAAGACTTTTCAGGAAAAGAAGGACATGCTTTGGGACATGTTTGGGATTTTTTCATGGAAGAGGCTCTGCTCCTGTGATCCAGGGTTTGAATGAGAAAGTGAACTCTTTGATCAGCCTCTGTAAAGGATCACTCAATTGTCTGCCCAGCAGGTATGTGATGTGGGCAAACTCATAGAACAGATTTGAACTTAGTACCAGTAGATCTGACAATGCAGACCTATGTACTGTGCTGACAATCTTTCAAAAAATCTATCCCTTTGTTAGCAGGTTGACCACATTGGACTGTTACCTAGATGGAGGTTAAAGAAAGCAGAAGAACAGCTCACCTTTGAGTTCAAAATCTAAAGAGCTGAAATGCCAAGCTCAGCCTTTCTAAGTTTACATCACCTTCCCTGGTGTGTTAGTCCAAGGAGTCAAAAGATAGTCCCCTTTGTGTTGTCAAGTGTTGGCAGTCTCACTGGCAGCAACTATATATAAAAAAAAGAAAAGCAACATGGCTGTGCAGACAAAGAGAAATGAAAAGTTTGGTGTCATGCTGCAGTGCGTAGAGAGGGTGATGAGATGTGAGCAAGCTATGTAGAGCTAGATCATGCTACCTAGTTGGATACTGATGGATTTCTGACTAGTACATACCAAATTGCAATATGAAAGTTACCCGTCTCTCGCCAAAGGTCCTCATACTTCAACAGAACAGTCAAAAACCTGTATGTGACCCATAAGCCACAGGGAGCCACTACCCAGGCGAGCACTACTGCATATGAGACTTTTCTTCCTCATTAGTTAACTTGCTGCAGTACTTACCTTGAAGTGTATGGATTTTTATACGATTGTCAAAAGTATGCATGGTCATTTGACAGAGAAAGGTTATTTTTTTTCAGTCACAGATATATAATGAAACACTTGATTTTATATACCTGTATAAAAATACGAAAATCTTAAGTATCAAGCAATTCAATATTTGCAGGTTGATTACCAAGTTGCTTAGTTATAATTATTCATGTAAGCTGAAAGGAAAATTACCCAAGCCTTTGACATTTCTATGGCTTGATTTTTACTTCACATGTAAAGTAGATATATCCACCACATTTAATGTTGTAAAATACTTGTGTTATAAGGATTTAATTTCTAATGAAGGATTAAAAAATTCCTGTGTTGAAATAAGGCATGAATGTAACTGGAAGATTCAGTCTTGCCCTGGGAGATTTTAATCTCTAAATACTTCAGTGTAGTATAATGCATATTATAATATCATAAATTTTAGGATAATTTCCTAATACACCTTTTCTATGTTCTATTGAGTAGAATATACACTATTTAAAGAATCAAAACACGTGTTGGTAAGGCAGTTAACATGCATTTAGATTCAGGCTGCCACATTCAGTGCTCTCTCTTGCTCTGCGGGTGTTAGGGAGCTATGCTTATTGTGGCAAGAAAAGTAGGACAAAAGCCTTGAACAGTAGGAAATTGTCATTAATGTCTTTAAGAACCTGTCTTTATTAGCATTGGAGAATATATTCAGCAAAAAAGGAACTACCATATAATTTCTACAAACTGCGTTCCTTGTAAATGTTCTACTTTGCTGTAACAAAGTCTTGGAAGGTTTTCTCCTTGCAATAAATAGAAACTGTGTTAGAACTTCTGTCTTATTAAATGAGTTGGTATTTGCTATCAGTGAATTTCACATTACCCATATAGCTCACATTTTTCTCAAATAAAATTGCAACACCTTCAAGGTAGATATTGTGCAGTTTAAACCCTGCCTGTCAAATCTTTGCTACTGTGTGTAAGAGGGTAAAAGATACTTGAAACCAGGGAGAACAACCAAGTGGGAGCATGACCTGCTTAAGAAACTAAAATCTTTGGGGGAATCTAGCCTTTTAATTTTAACCTTTTTTTTTCCCCTCTCAGATTCTAGGGAAATAAGTATACAAAGCCTAAAAAAGGGTATTTCTGTTTGCTGAGGAGAAAATTGACTGGGGAACTCACCTTTCAAGGAATGAAGAAGATATTAAGAAGGATAATGAAAAGATCTATGACTTTATCATAAAAGCTATCACATTCAGTCCCACAAAACCATCTCTGTAGTTTAAAACGAGATATTGTGACTTGATTTTATAATCTTGTTTTCTATTTTTTTCTTCTTAAAGTATTACCAAACTCAGAATAGAGTGGATAGCAGAGTTGCACTAAGCAGCAGAAACCATTTCTAACCATTAAAAAACATTAGACCATTAGACTGGGACTAGTTGTATTTTTGCAATCATTTTTGTAGTTAACTTTGATTCAAACATGAAACAGACTCTTGTCTTGTGTAACTTATTTACATTAGGAATCAAGTTGGCTTCTAATATTTAAGTTTTAAATTAAATAAACGGAAACTAGCATTCAAAATCATTAATCTTAATATTATCCCAAACAGACTGACTTCAGAAATGAAAAATTGCTTAGCTTATAGTAATTGTGTAGCAATTAATAGGTTCTGCAAGAGTCACTTTGCAAGTAAAGTCATGCTAAAATTAAAAAAATTAAAATAAAAATCCAACTCACATAATTGTTTACATTTAGAATAGTATTTACCCATTTTTTTAATATCATACCAGAAAAACCAATATAACAAACTCAAGAGCAATCAGAGTTTTTTTAAAATAAACATTATCTTTTAAATAGGTGGAAATCAGACTCTGATACCATTATTCAGTAGAACCTCATTCATGTTTCACAGCAGCCCAAGATTTCAAAGCAATTCTTTTGAAAGGTGAAATATAACAAATCTAAATCATTAAACAAGCTTTGGACTGAATACTAAAGTAACATTTAGAATTATTTATCAATACTGTATACTGATCGTAAATTTACATAGATTGATATATGACTGCTAATAATCAGCACAAATAAGCAAAAATGTAACATTTTAATAAGCAGTGTCATTGGGTCTCAACATAATTACCATTTCCTTTTGAAATGAAGTTTTATGCTTTTATCCACTGACTACTTACTGTAAAATATACGTTTACTCTCTGTCCAGAGAGCACTGAATAAAACCACAAACTGAAGTGAGTGTCTAACTGTTTTATTTAACTCTTTCTTATGCCTACATTACTTTTCTGTCTTACAAAATGTTTTAATTCATATTAACTCAGTAGGTCTTCTACTAGGAGAAATCAGGAATACTTTCTCCCCATTTGGATTTAAGTCTGTGGCTTATGAGACTCTCCTGGAAGTTTAGAGGTGTGGGATTTGACCCTCCTCAGGTGAGAAAGAGTTTAGAAGTTGTGTTTCCCTTTTTTTCTCCTTTGAGTGCTGTAAGTGTTAGGCTGCTAGGCAAAAGATTAGCTACCATCTGTCCCTGGTGGTGGGGATTTTTTGAAAGAACTGTGCATTAAGAGACCTCCTGGATCACAATGCAACTACTGAACCTGAGCTCTGGAAAGAAAAGATTCAAGATATATTTTTTGGTGTTTCCTGGTTACATCTTTACTATAAAATTTAGTTAGTTGTCAGAGATGCTTTATTCTCTCTTTCGGCAATAGAAATGTCTAGCTCTGGTGCTTAGATTCACCATGATAGAGTCAGATTTTAAGTGTTCAACTCCCAGTTTTCATAGACTCATAGAATCATAGAATGGTAGGGGTTGGAAGGGACCTCTGGAGATCACTGAGTACAAACCCCCTGCCAAAGCAGGAACATGCAGGGCAGGCCACACAGGAACAGATCCAAGCAGGTCTTGAAAGTCTTTAGAAAAGGAGACTCCACAGTCTCTCTGTGCAGCCTGTTCCATTGCTCTGTCATACTCACAGTAAAGGACTTTTTCCTTATATTGAGGTGGAACTTTCTACACTCAAGTTTATACCCATTGTTCCTTGTCTTATTGCTGGGCACTACATAAAAGAGATTGTCCCCTTCCATCTGACATCCACCCTTCAGATATTTATAGACATTAATAAGATCCCATCTCAGTCTTCTCCTCTCAAGACTAAACAGCCCTGATTCCCTCAGTCTTTCTTCATAGGGGAGATGCTCAAGTCCCTTAATCATCCTAGTAGCTCTCCATTGGTTCTGATATGGAGATTAAATTGCTGAAATACAGTTTCAATTTTGATGGCATTTCCTCACAAGTCACTCATAAAACCTGTTTTCTAAATGAAATTAAGCTCCATAGAGTGTTTTAAAGAAGAGTTCAGAGGTTTTAAAAAAGATCCCTGTTTCATAAATAAATTTACATACATTTCCTAGTTGTAGTGAAGGAGACCTAAACAATAAGAATCTGATACCTTAACAAAATATCAGTTTGGGGATGTTTCAAAAAGATAGCTCACTGAATCTAAAAGCTATGAATATGCAATTTTTGTCATGTCTCTGGAATATTTCCAAGCCCCTTGATAGAGAATATATGTGCAATTCATCTGACTAACTGTAACCATATAAAGCATAGATGTGTATAACTTAGCTAGTCATTCTTAGGTCATTTTTACAATTAGTACAGAGAAACAGGCACTTTTAGGTGGCTGTTCTTATCATAGAGCCATCATTAAAAATGGGAGAGATGTCTGTGGTGTTATGGTCAAAAGTTAAGGAGGCACAACTAATACTGAAGATGACAACACTCATTTTAAAAAATCTTATTTAATCATATCCCCCCCAAAGGCTACCCATGAGCAGAGACATGTAAGGACTACCCGGGAATAAGATTTCCTTTTGTACTCAGAATATATTAATCAGAATTAAAAGGCTTTCATGACATCTAATTTGCTCTGCAAATGCTGCTTATTTTAGAACACAGAAAAAGACACAGTGTTTTTGTCAAGTCATTCCGGTATGACCCAAATGCATCCAACTGGTGCCACTGAGCAATATTTTTCTCTTCAACTTTACTGATGTTTCATTTACTTGTCTAGAAGAGAAGCTAGATACAGGTTCAAAGGCAAACGTACTTGGCTGTAATAGAGCATGTGGGCCACTTGAGGGAGCCTTTAGAAGTGAGGTTGCCAGCCTGCCTCTTGCTGTGTCTCTGATTGTTCCATTAAAATGTGAACTTGTGTAGTAGCATCTAAAACATGTATCTAGAACGTAGCAATGCCCTCAAAGAGGGGAAACAAAGCTCCCATTGCCTCTTCTACAAATTCAGTTTCAGCCTCTATCAGCCCTGATGGACCTTGTTATAGTGAAGTGACTGGCCATGCCTAATTGTTGAGCACACAGACATTTTTCAGACTGTCCCCAAAAGCAAAGACTACTCATGCAGATGTCCACCAATGGTAAAAATAATAAGAATAGACATTGCTGGATGAAGCGTCCTCTTGCAATTTGCATGATTCTGCATATATATTATTTCTAACATACCTGACAAAACCTTGACAGCAATATTCACCTGACTTACAAAAAGACATTTTTTGAATTCAATGGAATGGCTAGGGACTGAACCAAAACATATGGAATAAGAGATACATCTTATTTAAAAGAGGTACCTTGAACGATTGCAAATGGTATTCAAAACATCTATTCACACAATATATTTTAAACCTAAAACACTTCCAGTAGTATTTACTGCAATATTGTTTGAAAATATTCAGTGGAATGCAGGCCAGCTATAATTGCATTTTGATTTCCTGGTTTGAGTTAGGGGTTTAATATGGATTTAAGTAGTCCTATTACACTAAGACACAGTGGTGAAATACATGAGCTGATGAATGGTCTGATATCTGTGTTACCAAAGAATATGATTTCTGTGTTACTGAGCAAAAGAAAACTGCTATTTCTCTATGACTACAATGAAATATTGTAAGGACTGTCATTTTTGCTTTAGAGTGCATATGTTTATATTGAAAAACAAATGCTGATCGCTAATGTTGGCATGTTCTATAATAATTATCTCGTAGTACTGAATTTTATTTTGTAATCTTCATAAAATCTTTATAGTCATAATCAAATGAACATATTAACACATATAATTATTTCATAGTTTATGTACTATCACTTGACAACTCATGCTGAAGGCAAAGAATCAGCTATTCAGGGAAAATGTAAGCAAAAATATGGGCAAAATATTGCTTAAATTACAGTATTTCATACTGAGAAATTAAACCTTCTTCTGAAAGTCCAGAGAAACATAATGAAATTAGGTATACACATGTATAAAAGAATACATTAAGAGAAAAAACTGTAAATGCAGAAATGTCAGTGAAATGAATTGAAAGGACTAGTGCCATTGTCATGTTTTACCTTCTTTTCCAATCCTTCATCTGTTTTTTGTTGTTGTTTTCTTCCTCACAATTCATAATCCTGCCCTCAAGCATAGTATTATTGGAGATTATTAGACAAATACACTGTCTACTGAGTTCTTTGCAAAACTTCTTGCCTTAACCTGATTTATAAGTGCATATTTGCTTGAGAGGTAGCTTTGTATTCTTAGTAGGGAATATCCTGTGACATACCATACATCCAAGATAGGGATTTACAGCCAAAGTTTCTACCATATTTAAAAAGCATGCAGACAAATCCCATGAAAATTGTTTCATCACAATTTGGTTTCATAGTATCAGTATTTCTAATTATTCCACAGCTACAAATTCAAAATGATGCATGGTAAAATAAAGCAGTTATAGCAATTAAGTATATATGTGATAGAATTACTTAGACTGAAGGATGAACTTTATTAAAGTTTAATATCATAATAAGGTAGTTTAATTTTTAACCTCACAAAAATTTTCAACACTACACTTATGTCAAGAGCATACAAGAAGTAACAGAGAAGTACCAATGAAAGTTGTTTAAAAAGACTCCACACTGTCAGTAAGTCATTAATTTCTGTGTTTCTGATGTTTTTAAAAACCCTTGTTAGAATGTTTTTCTTTTTATTTCCTCATTTTAGAATCCTTTCTTGCCATTTCTTGAGAATAAGAAAGCATTTGGTTTACCTAGTTTCTTTTTCATTTGAAAAATACCTTCTCTTTCCTTTATGTTGATAGAATCAAAATTAGCAGAAAACTGTTTTAGCTTTGCTGTTCTTAAGTTCATTCCATGTGCAAAACTGTCACCCAAGAAATCTTCATGTGAGGTCTGTTTTAACTCTGAAGAGAACTGCACAGAAGGTGTCTTTAATCTCATATGCTATGAGCAAAAGACACTGATACCACAAAAGATTTTCAGTATTCTAGGCACAGCAATAAAGCCATTTGGGCTAAATAAGCAGATGTAGAAAATTGTGTAGAAAGTTTTATTTGTATTGAATGACTCACAAGATGTGGTGCCCTTGTTTGCATGGCAGCAATTAGAATGAGCTTCCATCTTGAAAGCTCTTCAAAGCTCTTTCACAGAAGTATTGGGGTCTATCTGGAAGCCCATTAGAGCTCCAGTAGTGTCCTTAAATTTGTGCAGAAGCCTATTTTGGATAAAGAATAATAAATACTTTTAATAACAAAAGTTTACCCTCCACATATGATTTCATAAAGATTTGTTCAAGGTATTTTTGAGTTTAAGATACCTTATTTTTATTCATAACACTAATGTGTTTTATAGGACACAAAAAAAACCCCTTTCCACTGCTTCTGCTGACACTAGGTAAAAAAATTATCCCACTCACAGTGATGAGGAACAAAAAGATTTTCCTGGGAACTCATGAACAAATTCAGAATTCCTTCTAATGTGAATGTTGGTCAATTGCAAATGCCCTTTTTTTGAAAAGCCTCTTTGTCCTTCAAACAATGTAGCTTTTCACCTGTTTGTTGAAGCTGCTTTTGCTGACCATCCTCCTTTTTACCGATGCTACTTTCCATTGTCTTTCTTCACCATCCACCATCCTGTCAACGGCTCCCACTTTTACTGTTCCTTCTACCTATTCTGAAGCCTCCATCATCCTGATCTTCAGACTACAGCACATGATACAGCGCTTTTCTCAGATGCACAACTGCAAGAACTTTACATATTTATCCTAGTAGTTTTATTCACTGACTTCTTTCAAAGTTAGCTCTGAATATCATTCCAGAAAGGATCAGTGCTTTCAGTCTGTATAGTGTATCCTCTCTTTGGTACCTAGATTGTGTGAAGCAAAAATTCATTTAACACTGTAATGGGTGCAAAAAGAGAATGTCTAATTTCTCTAACCCTTCAGTGTAATTTATGGGTACAAGCATAGAAGCTATTTCTCTCTCCTGCCTTCTATACTTTTAAAATGAAACACCTGAAGAACATCAGAAAATTTTCAAAGATCATAGTGATTTTCCTTTAAAAATCCTGAAGGAGGATACATTGCAGAAAACTCATGTTTACTTGGAGACATAGCAAGATAAGATAAATAGCCAATAAAATATTCCTTCTCAAAATTGAGTACATATACTTGTGGTGAATCTTAGTTCATATTTGGAGAATAAATGTACAGTGTTTCAGTTTGCTTGACTCACGTTAGCTTTTCCTGTGACAAAACAACAGGCTAGTGCAGATTACTGCTTTATTCCCTATTCAAGGAATTTATTCAAGATATCAGATATTCAATAATCAGTATTCAAGACAACGAATAGTTTTCTCTTTTCAGTCTGATATAGTTAATCACTGTTCAGTAGGATTTCAGAGTAAATAAATGCCCACTCTTAATTCCTGGTGAGATTTAAAGGAACTTGAACTGGGAACAGGGAGCTGGGAAGAGAGCCAGGTTTCAAACTAAATAAAGGTAAACCAGTGAGCAACTCCAGTGAGAAAAAGTGTATTTGCTGTTTATTGTTGGACTGACTTCCACTAATGTATACAAATCTATCATGCCCTATTGTGATGGACATGTCAGCATTTTTGTCTGGTACCTTTCTGAAAAGTAATGACTACTCAGTCTTTTTCAGTTCATGCTTTATATTGCACGAACAAAGGTTTGTGACAGCTTGGCAAACACATAAATGATCTGGTCATCTGCCTGGCCATATGGCATGATGGATTTTAAGATGATGTCCCAGCTCGATGAGAGACTGGGGCAAATAAAATTAAAATTGTACAATCTTAATTGCAATTGTCATTACCGTTTTGCAGCACTGTATTTGAACTAAAAGAAAATACTTGGGAAGTATATAGAAAGGTCTATTTCTCTTTCGTTTCTTAGGATATTTCCTTTTACCTTGCCAGATGCATTGAACAAGCATACTCTGCTAAAAATAGATGCTTAGAATTTATGTGTAAATACCTAGAATTATCAATCAGTGTTTTTATTTATTTCTCCCAGAGTAGTGTATGCCTAAAATGACAAAAAAAAAAAAAAAAGCAATCAAATGTTCTTTCTTAATTCCATCACTTTCTTTCATTTACCTTGTAGCAAAATTTGTATCATTATTTTATTAAAATCCAGAAGACAAAACTGGCATT
>WUAM01000431.1:124625675-124661297 GCA_024336885.1 Actenoides hombroni | reverse complement strand
AATATAAAGGACTTGAACTTTAATGAAAACTGATTTTAGAAAATGCATTACAAGCTTAAGTCTTAAGGAAGGCATTAGTAAAAATAAGTACTGTGTTTTGAACACAATTTCCTCTTTAATATTCAGCTGAAAACATGATCATTTACTGTAATGAATGATATTTTCAGATAATTTTCTATAAACTACTGACATGAAACAAAGTGTGTCATATATATTTCTCTATGATTTTACAGTGACAATTTGTACAGCTAACTTTAACAATTCATGCTTACTAATTTATTTTTTTATTAGAAGGCAACTATTTAATTAGAGAACCAATAGCTAACATTTTGATATCAAGGAAATGAAACGCCATCCTTTGGTATAACTAAACTGCAGGTTTCAGAAAAGACAAGTGATCCCTGAAATACAATATAATTGGATGCTGCTGCTTCTCTTGTTTCAAAATATTAACACACACTTCAGGATATGAACAACTTTCCTTCTATTAGTGTATCTGCATGCAACAGTTTGTAAAGGAAATTAGTGTACACTCACTGGTTTTGAGATCTCCCCAATTTTTTGTTGCTATCTCAGAAATCTCTCTGCTCAGCTTCTGGTCACTGTTACAAAGCTGTAATGAGGAAAAATTTCAGATTACTGAATTCCTGTTTATAGATTCATGGTTGCTGAGTAGGACTGAACCAAGTATCTATCAGTCTACAGCCAACAATTAATAAATGGATTCTACTGACTGCCTATTCACAATGTAGAATTTTGGATTAACATGAGGGAAAAAACATAAAACCTCCCTAATTGAAGTTAATAGGAAAAATGGAAAAGAATGGACACTTATTAGCAAAGAAACAAAAAGTTGTGTGATAAATGAAGAACAAGGAAAGAACTAAAAAAGTAATATATTTTAACATAAGAGGAAAAGATAGAGGCATTTTAACAACTAAGATTAGAGATGTACCTTGAAGCCCAACCAAAAAGAAAGAATAAAACACTCTAAAGGAAAGGAAGTGCTATTAGAAGGTTTATTTCAAACTCTTTCTTTCTTAGGAATTATCTTTTATGCTCTGTGTAGACCATCTCTATTGCAGTATGCTTAGAATTACTGGGAAGCACCTAACCTCATGCCTTTGGCAAGATTTAGTGAAGAAATACTTAAAAACTTGGCAGGTTTTGGGGGCGTGGTTGGAAGGGCATGATATTGAGGCAAAGGGTAGAAACTGAGTTCAGATGGGACTAATAGCTGAAAAAATAACTCCAGCTTCTAAGACAGGGCATATGAAGGAGAGTTTTCACATTTCAAATGCATTTGCATACTCCAAAGTCAGAATATAGATCTGGTCAGTGAACAAAAGGTCGAAATGTTTGGGGAATTCAGCAGGTGCAGTTCCTTATAGCAATCTGTGCAATGGCCATGAAGAAGCAAAGAACAAAATCCACCACATGGGGAAAAAAAGTTGATGATATAATATAGGAGAAAATCAAAATGTTAAGCATATGCATTGAGAACATAGTAAAAGCAAGATGCAAAAACATGTATTGAAATCCAGCATATTTGCAATTTGCAACATAAAGCAATGCAAGGGTGCAAAAGGGCAAATTTAGAAAGAGTTTGAAACAGTACAGAGCATCAGATTAGGGCAACTACAGATCTCAGATATATATGCAAACTTCTGAACAAGCATGAATGAAAAACATAGTTAAAATGGCAGGATAGCTTTAAAGATTTTGACAGAATCCCAAGGGGAAAAAAAATATTAGAAGAGGAAAGTTGTGTTCTGAAAGACAGCAATAATAATGCAGATTTTGAGGGAGTAGTTTTTCTTCTGTTCCAGATATTTCATAATAAGGGTATAGGCATCGTAGGGAAAAATGAAAAAAAGGTGCTTCAGATTGTGTTATAGGAAATGCAAAATGCCACCTCAGTTTGCATCATGTTCAGTGCTTATGTACTTCTCTGAATTATGCTGAGCTATTACCAGTGCTAAGATGCTAGCCTTACCTAATGACAGGCCTTTGAAGAGTCTCTGGCTGTGTGGTGTCTTGGCATAAACAACACAGTGTTTTCTGTAATGTCACATACGTGTCTTATTTGTCTATTTGCCACTGAAAGTGATTATACACTTTAAAAAGAAGCAAACAGATATTCAAAAAGGTTTATGAAACAGAAGAACCCAACAAAATAAGGCTTCCAAGACTTTCACTTCTACAAGGCATTACTGATAAATCTCTGAATATATGGCATTTGTGCTTACATTTTATATATATGTCTCAAGAAAAAAAATCCCTCTAGTCATTGTTTAGATACACTAAGCTAAAACTAACAAGGGGCTGTCAAAGATCTGAAGCTCTAAGTCTAATTAATTACTTTAATTATATGCATTAATACACATTTTTAAAGACAATGGGCATAGTCTTGTTTCTGACAGCAAAGTGGAGATAAGAGGGAAAGCTCCCTTCTTCAAACTTCACATCAAATAATTTTATTTCCCATTATTCAAGATCAAATACATTTTAAGTATAGCCAATTGGAAAAAGCATGTTAATATTGGAGTACCTTGTGAAGACTCTAATCAGTGGATAGAGTATAGTGGAGATGATCCAGAGAAAGAAACAAAAAGAGTGAAGAGATGAACTCCAGGACCATCCCTGAAATTTTGATAACTGTCTCCCATTGTGGCCTGACACTGCACTCATGATTTGTAACTTGGGAAGGGATCATCAACAAATTTTAGATGTAGCAACCATCAACTTTCCCCAAGTTCTGAAATAAAGAAAAAATATAAGAAAACAGAAAATAATAATAATTTAAAAAAAACCCCAAAAACCACAAACAACAGCAACAAAAAAAAAGAAACCCCAAAAAACCCCAAACCCCCAACCCAAAAAGAATACAAAGATAACAGTTGTGCTTTTCCCAATTGACTGCTACCTGTAAATAGAATGTTAGCTGTGTAATAAATTCCAGTTGTTTTTTTTTTTTCTCCTGACTTTAAAAAAATAAGAAAATGAAAAGGCCAGAAAGGTCAATATAGAAAGAGTTACAGTAAGTTCTCAATACAAGAGGGTCATTCAAAAGATCTAAACCAAAAACTATAAAGGACTAGAAATATTACAAAATGAAGTTAAGCCACTGTGAAATAAAAGAGAGGGAAGCAAAGGCAGAGAATGACAGGAAGATTGCACCAGAGGTTAGGATAAATCATAAGAAATGTTTCAAGTAAATAGAGAACAAAAGGTCAGCAACGTAGACGACAGGAACTCTAACAGATAAGGATAATTTATTGACATAAGGGTAGAAAACTCTGGGAAGAAATAGATGAATCCTCATTGCAGTGTTCACTAAGAAGCCCAGGGAGCAGAAGCTGGCAGAGATAATAGACATGCTTCCACCTATCTCCTGCTGGGAAAGAAGAAATGCGAACAGAAATCAGGATCTCTTCAGAACAGGTCACAAAATTACAGCTGCCACCTCCCTGGCCACTATCTCTCCAGCATTTCTGTAATGGTCTTCTTTGTGTCTCCTGCAATATGATAGACTGTCCCAATGTTTTTTTTTATCTCTCCATTGGCACAAATCAGCTCTAGCACACACTAAGTATTTGCCACAGAGGCTCAAATACCTTTATTTTGTAGCTGCAGTTATTTTCCCAATCGGCCTGCATCTTACATCTGTAGGACAGAATAATGACTCCTTCCACAAATTGCAATCTGTATTCATAGTAGCCATGGTCTGCTTTCAATGAATTTGGCAGCCCACATTGAAAGACACAGTTTCAAGAAAGATTTCACACAGAAGAAATGTTAAAAACTGGCAAAGATTACAGACTAGATAAGGTCCATGCTGTTATTTAGAGGGAAGACTGAAGAGTAACACCTGAAGCCAATGTGATCATATCAAACATATTTCAGTGCACATATACGGAGTTGTTTATGATGGATTTCAATGTAGAAACATGTAAAGAAAATAACTATATTTATTTTTTTCTTCTAGTATCAGGAGAAGATCAGAAGTTCAAATATTTGCAAAATTTTCATGACAATCTTGCCCAAGCCATAGAAATACCACTTGAAATAAGTGTGATGCAATTTCATTAAATAATAACTCTTCCTCACAAAGGATTCTTGGGCGTATGGTATCCTATTATCAAAAAAGATGGTAAAATAATGGGTTTTAACATCAGGAATATGCCAAGTCAACAACACCCTGATCAGAATCTCAACATTCTGATACAATAGATGTGGTAGACCTATTTCAGGACTGAAAATGAGACCAAAACCAGATTGTTTTAAATACAGTGCATTCAACAGGACAAGAAGCCACTTATATATTTTTCTAGTAAACACGAGATCACATTTTTTCTCCTGTGTTTTTAATAAGGGAACATTTATTATAATATTTGAGTTTAATTAAAAAAATAGAAAATATTTATCAGAATTGGTACAATATATATAATTTACATTTAAAAAACACTTCATTTTTACTTCTGTTTTAATGATTCTGATAAGACAATTCTTTAAACTGAAAAGCAATACATTATTATGCAAGTTAACACTAGGAATTTCATTTCAATAAATAAAAAATAACTACTGAAAAGAATGGAGGATACATAAGTTATACAACTATTTCAAAGCCATTGTCATACTTAATTTTTCAGTGGATATGTACACATTTCTTTTTGCTTTTTTATGTTCAGTTCTGATCTTATTTCTACCAGCTAGCCTTCCTTTTCTTACTTATTTATTATGTCACTAATGTTTGCTATACCATCTAGGTTGTCTGTTAGATCTCAGAAGTATTTGATACGACTTCTAGGTAGATTTTCTCCTCCCTGTGAAGAAACTCTCAGGTTTTATGTTGTCTTCTGTACTTTTCTGTTGAATATTGTACAGGATTACTGAAAACCTCTTATAATAACACAGAAACTGAAATGTAATACTGATACAACTGATAAAAGCTAAGGTATGATAAAAACCCAATCATTTAAAACTTTATTTTAAATTATAAAAACCTTTTTATAATAACAGACATTGGCTGATCAACAGGACACATTATTTTTTTGTTATTTCCTTAATCCTATTTATAAACCTTCAGAAACAGTGAACCTTGCAGTTGTCTGTTAATTTTTCTAATTCTGTGTAAATTTCCCAATTTGTACTTAATACATTACTGGGACTGCTGGACGTGACTTCATACTAAAAGCCTATCTTCCATAGGGTTGCTGTTTGTGTTGTGGTTTATCATGCTGCCCTTATGCTGCGGGCAATGACAGAAGAGATTGCAGCCCAGCAGGAGGAGGGTTTTAGTGGGTCCCATACTGAATGCCCATCAAAAACATTCAAGCTGTTGTGAAAAAAAAAATTGCATACTTTAACATGGGATATAACACCAGATCTCATGTCTTTAAGAAACATGAAAGACATTTTTTCCTCTCCTCGTTTGAATGTCATCTCAAGTGCCTGCTCTGGTTTTATGCACCTCATTGCAGGAAAGTTGTGGACTAATAAAAAAGCTAATTAGAGAGAATCAGGAATAATCTGATTTTTAACACAAAGGAAAAACATACACTAGGGCTTTTCAGTCTCGGGGTGAGAAAACTGTAACAAGATGCAGAGACATAGTGAGAAAGAGTAGTTGGTTTAATACTGGGCTCAGAGCTAAGCCGCATAAGAGCTATGGCACCTGTAAATGACTCATAAAGGATCCAAGGTCTCAGCATTAACGTGTGACATCCTGCATACTTGGAAATCAGTGGAATACAGAGGAAACAAGAATTAGAGGCAGGATGGATACTACTGAGGAATCTGGAGGTGAAAGCAAGAGCTTCACTGGGGAAACCAGTGAACCATAAGCAAAAAATATCTCATATTCTGTCCCACAAAGTTTGTGGAAACTTTTTACATGTACGAAAGAAATAAGTTGTTCTCCAAATCCACCAGGGATAAAATGCAAAAATGTGCTAAAATTGAAAAAAAAATTGTGTTCTGACTCAACATAAACAAATAACATTATTTATGTGTAGACTAGCAGATGTCTAGCTAGATCAAAACAAAGGTTTTCTAAGCAATAGAATGTACTGATTAGTAAGGATCATGTGATTTCCTTCCAAGAACTTTTCTTTTAAGAATAATTCAGAGAAAATTCTGTTTTGAATAATGTCAAATTAGTAATTGATGTTGCTTTGGGACAGCGAGACAGATTTAATGGATTATTTTGATTAGAGCAGATATTCTGTTGTATATACCCTGGCAATCATTCTATCTCTGCAAGGTAAGTAGAGAGAATTGATCCACCATTCGTTTAAACTATTCTTCATTAAACATATCATTGTATGTTAAAAGAAGTCACAAGCTTTTTATGACACACTTTTTGTGGTTTAGATACTTTCATAGTATTCAAATTTTTAAATTTGGATGGGTACTGCCATGTATAGCAAACCATCTATAGTAAATATTTGAAAAAAAAAAAAGTTCATATTCATTCCAGTGGTGAACACCATCAACTCTTGTTATTCAGTGGAAGCAGTGATAATATAATATCAATCTGTAATGCAACAGTCATCCATAAAAATACTGTCTAATTACTCATCCTACACATTTTAAAGCAGGGAATTTATTTATGTGTGTTTACACAAGTATTATCACCTGTATTTTTTAATAATGCTTCCTTAATAGTGGACTTACATGTACACTTGCCTTCTGACTCAAATTGTAACATTTTGTTTGCATGTGTTTTCCTAGCCCATCCTTTCATTGACATGCTTAGTTTGAAAGCACAGCCGCCAGAGTTGTGCACATGAATCAATGGTATGGTCAGGTGTAACATCATTGTTGCAGTTGTTCATTGGACACAAGCAGTCTATGTACTTCTCATGTAAATTTCTGAGGCGCCACTGCACAAATTGTGCATCTGCTTCTGTTAATAGGCTACCCAAATTTTAACCACAGGAAATCCATATTCGTGTTTAAATAAAAGTAACAGGGACCCAGATGCTATAAAACTACTTTGGCTAAACTAACTCCTAGAAGGAAATATAAAGGTGGCTGTGGTTAAAAGATTTGCCGTCATCCAGTTTCTTCCATCCACTTACTGTGAGTAGGTTCTGGGCCTCTGTCAGGATCATAGAATCACAGAATCATAGAGTCATAGAATGGTAGGGATTGGAAGGGACCTCTGGAGATCATCAAGTCCAACCACCCTGCCAGAGCAGGATCACCCAGGGCAGGCCACACAGGAACAGATCCAGGTGGGTCTTGAAAGTCTGTAGAGAAGGAGACTCCACAACATCTCTGGACAGCCTGTTCCAGGGCTCTGTCACCTACAGTATGTAGGTAATGGTCTCTGTGCTCACAGATGCCTGAATCTTCCTACCAGATGTACCTTTGCACACCAAGTAGATGCATGGCTTGACTTCTGGGGTCATAAATTAGGCCTTTTAATTAAAAAACAAACTAACAAAGTACTAAAAAACAGATTAATCAGAATTCTAAGAGATTGGAAAAGGAGACAATATATTACGTGAGGTTTCTGACATGGATGGATCAATTCAGGCATGAATTTGCTACCTAGTTGTATCAGGTATATTCAGTTGTATCAGGTTTCACACAGCAGTTAGCAACTTGCCTGCTATTATGCAATAAGGATATTATAACTTTTACTCTGTTCTCTCCATCTAAAGATTACAAGCACTGCCCATATATGAACAAACTAATGTTCAGCCAAACTAGCATTTATGAAGACAATTCTAGTCATATTTCACATATGGGTAAATGGGAAAAAATAAACTACTTCTAAAGATTATCAGTGAAGTTTGTGGCAGAATTACAAAGGGAGTCTGATTTTTTTCAGTCTTTAGCCTTGCACAATATTTTCTGGTAAATATTTTGGCATACTGATTGAAAACTGTTGTCATCATATGAATGGATAGAAATTTCCAGGGAACAGGTAGTTTATGTCACTATAACATAAAGGAAAATGATTACAGAATATTCACAGCGTACCACAGTTATAGGCTCAACTTTCTTGATTTTTTTTTTACTTTACCCTCTCATCTCTTCTCAAATATGTTACTAGACCTAAAGGACCAATTCAAATATACAGAGTAAAAAGGTGATTTCATTTAATGAAAACTCTTATATTCTGTGTTGCTGTGCTCTGAGAGATATTTATCCTGAGGAAAAAAAAAATTAAAATGCAAACTAATAAAAAAGGTCTTCTCAGTCTGAGTAAATGGCATAAAGAGAAAATGCTGTTTCTTGGAGACATAATCTCAGATACCAATATTCATAAATGGAGTAATCCTAGGGTAGATATTTTACTCAGTGTTTCCAGGGAAGGAAGGCTTATTGCTTCTGGATGTTCCTCTCCAGAAAACTAAAAACTTCATCTATTAATGGTCCTTCTGCATTACCCAAGCAAACTCCATGAGTTTCAATGGGGATTTAATTTCTGCTGACATCATGCTGTAACACTGCAACATTTGAAAGAACTTGAGTCCAGAAGCTGAGGGCAAACTGAGCTGACAGGATGACTCTGTATGTGCATGGCAAGTGAATTGTCCATTTCTTTACTGTAGGAATCTCGATCCTACAGGCAAAGCTGTCTGTAGTTACAAATGTATTCATTTTAATTCCTGTTTACTTTATGTATTTAGAAGGCATTAGCTATTTATTTCTGTATTACTGCCAATAATAACTTAGTTAAGTGGATATTTTACTTTTAGCATGCCAATAAACAGCAAGCATTGCAAGAGAACCAAAATATTCTGGTTGAAATACAATTGCTTGTACCAACAACTTTCTTTATTTGAATGCAGTCTTTATGAAAGCTCTGCCACCAGATTGTCAGTGTACTTATCCTGCATAAATGTTAAAAGACAGCAAATAAGCAGTGGTATATACATTGCCAGATATGTCTGAAGCTTGCAATTGCAGTATGCATATGGCACTATTTTAACATTAGATGTGCAAGAGACACAGTAGTTCCTATCAAAATAGTTCCACTATCAAATTAAGTAGAAAACAAACAGTTTGATTTTTTCAGAGGAGTAATGTAGAGCCTGCTTGATGGGAGACCTATTTTTGAACTAGAACCACTATGTTCAATTACATTTTTACTTTCAATATTAAATTCAAATATTAAATTTGCATTGGAGTAGATCTTATATTTTCAAACAGAAAACCCTTAAATTGGTTGATTTTTCATGGATTTCCAGCTGATGCTTTGTGACTTCATACCATGCCATGTTCCTTTCATGAGAAATCATCTGCTGATGCCAAGTAGTTGTTATGTCAAACATAGTCATGTTTGAAGGGTCATGTTTTAGCCTTTCTATTAGGAAAAGCATTAATAAATTCTCTGACCTTGTTCTCTGTTTCCAGAAATGCATAACATCTTACTTTTGAGATTGTTGGGTTTTATATCATTTAGCATGGAAATAATTCAACAGACTCAAAACTTACTGAGGAGAAGGAAGGTTTTGCAGATGGAAATGCCTGCAATCAGAATGACCACAAAGATCTTATTTTCATATCTAACTGGTCTGGAAGATGCTTAAATTTCAAATAGAAACTGGAATTCGCTTACTCATATTTGTTGTAGAGACATGTATTTGGCAGAAGTGTTGGGGTTTTTTTTTCTTCACTACAGACTCCTGCCAGGACTTAACTACTATTGACGGCAATGTAGAAGCGGATCTAAGGATACACTGAATTAGACGTTAAATCAATATTGGAGAGAACAATGCAGAAGTTAGAAACAGGCATTTGCTGCAACATAGATCCTCAAAATTACACAGAGTTTTAAATCCCTATGAAACTGATTGAATTTTTGAAGATAATACATACTACTTGAATTAGGACCTGAATTCATGTGGTTTTCTTCTCTTTTATGCATCTATCCAGTCATACATTCACCATGTTAAATTCAGGACAGTTTACTACCAGTAAACTCACATTTGAGTGTATAGAAACACAGATCTTATACTCCTTTTTTCTTGTTCTTTTTTATTTATTTTTTTCTTTCTGCATTTTTTTTCCTAAAGTTTCAATCGATGCTTTCTTTTGTAATGACCTTTTGTCAGATCTCATTAGTCACCAACATTCAGACCTCTACCACAAAGTGATGGATGCAGTTGGTCAGTCTCCATTAACTGGCAACTCATGGGCTCAATGTAATAAAAAGGATAGCTTACTCAAGCATTTCTGCAAGATTTCTGTCTCCTCTGTGCAACTGTGGATTTTTATTTTAAGATTGTTACTAAGGGCACAGAAATAATTGATTTCTGCAGCTGATCTCTTCACGTTACATTGGTAAATAAATTGCCCAATATTTAAATTGCCATACTACACTTTTTTTGCTGTGGACATAGTTGAAATGCCAGAATTTACTCAGGTCTATATTTTAGCTGGCAATGTAGTCTATCTTTAGATATCTGTGAGATGTACAATATCTGATAAAGTGAAAGGATCCTCTAAATTAGGCACCTTTGAGTATCACAGAGGAATCACAAATCTAGTATTTGGTGTCTAAACTCCTTCTACAACGCCTGAAGAAAGTTGCATGCCTGAGAGGACATTTATGAGCTGCTGAGTAAGGACACTCATAGAAACAAGGCAAAAGGCAAACGTTAAACCTGGGTTATTTCTGAAATTCCATCTTCTCTGGAAATGAGATAATGGAGACAAGGCTGCAGATAGATTTCTCTCTTCCCTGGGGCTTGAAATCTGCAGGTACGTAGCTAGAGCTATTACTTTAGAGAAGAAACTGGAGCTGCTTCTTCCTTTTAAAATGCAATTATTGATGTTTACAGCTTTTGAACAGCAAATGGGAGACTTAGATTTAATATATCCTCAGACCTAGATTTAATATATCCTCAGTCTTGTATGTATTCCAAGTTGTGTCTTCTGGCACTGAATGCTCTGCAAGGCTTGGGCTGTTGCCAGTGTTCTTAACAAAGTATTTTAACCAGGCAGCATAGAATAAGAAGTTTAGTAGGCTAAGAAAGAAGACCAGAAGAAGAAAAGGAAGCGAACTTAAATATCAAGCTCTGTAATTAGTGTTCTTGCCTATGTGCCAGTGGAATAGGGAGTCTTGGGAATCAGAGACCAGGATTCCCCAGATCCTACTCAGGATTAGAGAGGCATCAGATTCACCTGACAGGGTAGAAAGTACCACTACTCTTATCTCAACAACTAAGAAACTCTTCTTGAGTAGAATTTTTTATTTCAATATCTAATTCAAGGAGAATATTTTGGAAAATCTATTCATACAGAAAGGCAGATGCTTAATGAAAATCATAGGTGATAACTATGAATTTAGGTAACTCCTGAGTGTTAGACTTCTGTGCTTGTTTTCTTCTGGTTGTCTTGGTGGTTTTCTCTTGTATCTAGCTTTCATTCTGAGGTATCTGGTTGTCAGGTATTTTAAAGTGGGGGCAAAATATAACCTTATTTTGGTACCCTGCTATTTGTCCTAATTTTCACCATTAAAAACTAATATTGGCTAAAATAATTGGATTCTTGAGTGAAACTACCAAAACAGATGTGACTGATATCTGCTCTGTATTTCAGATCCTTTTTTATTAGCCATATCTATGTGTGTAGGTATTTTCACTTATGAACCAAGATGTTGCACAATTTGAGGAATGTATGATTGTGCTACAGTTGCACCATGGTGCTAGGAGACAGCTTAACTTTTCAGTTATGCAGTTTCAGTTGCATTTTCTTTTTGTTTTCCTTCAGCATAGAACAACTAAATACCACATTGAAGCCTTCCAATTAGTTTGACAACTACTCTGTTCATTTTTTCTCTTTATTTCAGTTATTTTCAGTGAATATTTAGTAAAATTTATGAAATGGATATGGGGAATTGGTATTTTCTTAACAGTGGTTTTTGGGTATGATTTGGTAAGTGAGCAACTTAGATGAGTGAATGCTCTCTGTTGAAAAGCAGGGGGAAATCCTGAAATAGCTAGGGCTCATACTTATTATAGCAGGAAGAACTTGAAACTCAGACGACTTTATTTTCAAATTTGCTTAGGTAAATGTAGAGGAGCATCATATGGACAACTAAGATCTCACTGTGATTTGTCTAAGTTGGTTAGATGATTATTTTATACTTACTTTCATTCACAGATGCATAAATAGATTTTCCTGTTGTATGGACATGTGAAAACATTACTGTGAAGAAAGCCTGGGTATAGGTAGTAGCATCATCTGTTGCACAGGTCCTGTCTGCATCTGTGTAGTTTTACCCCATGACATGTGAAGTGCCTTAAGACCTTTTTTTGCTGAAGGTTGCTAAGGAAATCTTTAACTCAGATTAGTTTTGATGGTGGACTTTGCCACCATAGAGATTACAAGCAGTCTGTTTCAGTGGAATACAGGAAACTAGTTGCTAAGAGGTCCAAGACCTTGATAGTTGAAACAGTCCATTTTTCAGGACAGGACATTTGAGAGAGACAGTTTGATTGTCTCTCACCATCTTCACTTCCGTTCGGGATTTGCTACCACGTAGTGCGTAATAAGAGAAGACTTATGTAAGTCTTTTAAGATCAGACAGGCCTGGGGTATTGAAATGTAACATGATAAGAGGAAATGATGAAATCTGTATACCTCATGCAGCATCAAACAATACATGATGTTCTGAAAGTGCAGCTGGATGTATCTAATATGGTGTGACAGAAAGAATACTAGGAAAATCATCAAAAGCACCTGAAATGTATCTGCCTCTGGAAAAACATGGAATATCTTAGGTAATGCTTTCTGGTACCAGAACTTAGTATAAAAAAGATGAGGCAGATCAACATTCTGAGAGAAATGAGGTATAGAATTGCATCACAGGAACAGTTAGTAGACCCCCTTATCCAAACTAACCACAGAATAATAAATATGAATGGAAGATTAAGCAGTGTGGCAAAACCTATTCCTGTGTCCGGTGATAGGTCATAGAGCTGAATGAATCGGTATTTGTGATGTTTTTTCTTTCCGCAGAATTAGTATATTTTATTACTCTTCAATGGAAGCCAAAATAGGTATCAACTTAAACAAAGCTATAGCACAATTAAATTAAAATAAAAGGTTTTTTTTACCAACCTAATGTTTTGTCATGAAAGAAAACAGTCTTGAATCACAGGTGGCACGCTCCCAACTATATGAAACCAAGAGATCTTGACAGCAGAACAATGTTGTTTATGAAAACACAAAACCAAGGGAGGTGTGATTAATTATGCCTGTTCTTGGAAGATGTCAGAATTGATTAGCAGATAAATGGCTGAATGATTCACCTCCTGCAGGTCAAAATGATTGCACAAAGCTGAAATTGACATATTAATACAGGGGTTACCTCAGCAGTTATCCCACTGAAGAAGAAAGCATAAGAAGTTGATGTAAACTACTAGCAAACCCCCTAGCCTGGCTTATGCTAGCCTTTGATTTCATGGAATATCAGAGTTCAAAGACCGTTACACCACTTATTCTTCATGAAAAAAAATACATATTTTTTTGGATTTAAGAATAAATGTACTTTGGTGACTTCTTTATAACCTGATTCTTCAAAAAGTTAAAAAGGAAACGTTGCTTAAGTTAAAAAGAAAATGTGAAATAAGCTATTGAAATTAAAGAGGCAATGGGGTATTTGGGAAGTTTATCTGCATATAAATGAGTATATCTGTAGACTACTCATTCTACTGTATAATGAATAGTAAATAGTATATGCATAGGAAATAATAAATGAATATATTGAATACTAAGAGGTTTGGAAAGCCTTGGAGATATGGGAAGATATCCAAAGCTTGTAGAGAGATCAAACACCATACCAATCTTCCCCAAACCCCTATTTCAGGCAATTTATTAAATATTATTAATATATAAATATCTTCTATCATGGCATCAGCCATGATATAAAAATAGTAATTGGAAAAATACTGTAGTTACTTTTAGTTATTTCTACTCTTTTTTTTTTTTTCTGTCTGCAGAAATGAATGTAAGAATTATTTTATTTTCCCTGATATTCCCTGCCCTACTCACAACTAATACACTTCAACACTCTGACCTGTATATTACTCCTTGCCTCCTGAGGAAGCTGTGAAAAAATACATCCTCATAAAATACTGAGATACTTTGGTATTGAACACCTTAGAAAAATGCAGAATAACTGGTAATGACTCCATATTGAGTTCAGTGTTTAATATATAAGACTATGTATTTTTCTGTGAAGATTTGGAGACACAACAAGCAGACTCTCATTGAGATTGGATTAGCCTGTTGCTATCCATGGAAAGCCTGTCAGAGCTGCAGGCCTGCTTTGAGCACCAGCTGGAACTGTTTTCTGAATGAGGAACAGGATTAAAAAAAGGAGTATGTTAATAATATACAGGAAAACAAAACTGTGATATTTCCAAATTTTGAATTAGTCATATTAGTATCTTAGCAGCGCTCACAGATAACAAGAAGAAATCATCTGCATACACACACGTACACTAAAAAACCTTAAAATTAAGAAAAGTATGGCACTGCCATTAACCTCTGTACAAAATTTAGGAACTTTGATTTGAGAACAATTTAGTACAATGTTTTTGAAATAGGAGGTAAATTAGGACAAAGAAAAAAAGTAAAAGAAATAAAAATAAATCATTTAAAAGAAAATAATTTCCAATGAGGCAAATTACATTTAAAATTAACTCATGATTGTAGGCCAGAGTAAATCTTCTTTGTAGACTGTGGCAACTTTCATTATGAACTGCAGTGGTACGAGTTGTTTTTCTCATAGATAAACAAGGATTCTTCTGTTACATGAAAAGGATGCCAGGGCACAACATTCCTCTGTCCTGAGATTCTCTAGAGGACAACTTTATATTTTATCATTTATCATTGGGGCAGTAACAAGACTATCTAACTGCTTTAATTTGCTCTGGTGAAGAAAATTTAAAGCTAATAAACATACACGTTGTAGGATTTTCTCTCTTTATTGTACCTTAGGATTCCTGTACTTTCTTGTGCTGTGGTTTTCTGGGAGGGGTATAAAAATATCAAGCAATGCTTGATTAGCCTATGAATGCACATAACCCAATAAACTCCTACATTGAAAAGCCATGATGTGACCCATTCTGACTGATTTTCCTTCCTCATTAGGATAGTGGGATAGGTATTTGCACAGAATTACTCTGCGAAAGTCCAGAACATGCATAGCTGTCAAACACAGATGCAATAGAAATGTCAGCTGATAAATAAACATCAAGGCTATCATTTTCAACTCAGTTAAAATATCAGTAGGGATTTCAGGGGAACAGAGAACATTTAGGGACCTCACAATAAAGGCATAGTCAGCAGCAAAACCAGCTTGATAAGAAGCTCAGAAGTAGCATTTCAAGGGTCTCTTTTTTTGCTTGTTTCTTTGCTTGTTTGTTTTGCGCTTGGAGGAATTCCATTTTTTGTCCTTTTTTCCTATTAACTTGGTGCATATAGCTCTCCTTTTCCATCCTCACAGCTTTACACATCTTTCTTTACAAGTTACTTTTCCCCTTTGATGAACTTTTAAGAGGGCAACACTGAAATAAAAATAATTACTGAATGGACAAATCCTACAGCTGCCTTCATAAGACTGCCATCCCAGAAGAAACCTGTAATGTAAATTAGAAGACTTCTTCTCAGGTGCTAATTGAACACTATTTCTAAACATTTAAAATTAAATAATAAAAAATACAAACCTCTTGAAGAAGTGAAAACAAAATACAGCAGATATTATTTGCACATTATTTTGCCTTGCTGCATCTGCTGTTACTTCTAGTCATGTTTGCTGAGGTACTTACCACTGCAGTAAGCATTTCTGATTCATGAGCATTGATTGCTGTACAGCGCAGGTAACATTCAGAGCTGATTCCACCATCACATGCCCTTTCACAAAAAAGGTCTGATGACTTCCTTTTTTACAACATCTTGCTACAGTACACAGAATCTAGTACAGACTTTTTCTGTTACTTTCCCTTCTCTATCTAAGCAACCTACAGTCATAATTTGGAAATCAAGGTTTCTTCTTAGTGTCAATAGCTGAAGTGAACCCAAAAAGTATTTACATTTCCATTTTAGTAGTAGTGCCATCCATAGTGATTCCCATCTATCACTTAACATCAAGGTTGCAAGCAGGCTTTCCCACAGATTCTATGGGAAAACAAGTTCCTCATGGAAAAAATCTGGAAGAAACTTTTTCATATCAACATTAGAAGGTTTTTTGTTTTTTTCAGTGGCTGATATTACCTAATTCTGTGCTGCGTCCTTTTGTTTCTGAGAACTGCAGCTGTTGATAACATTTTAATATTTACACATTAATTTGCCTCTTAGGCCTGGTAAAAGTGCAACATGTCTACCTTTAGGCCTCTTTTGAACCCAAGTTTGTAAAATAAACAGGCTGTGACAGCCAGAAATCTTGTACAGTGACTTTGCAATATAGCCAATACTGTAGTAAAAAAAAAAAAGACACCTCCCCCCCATTTTATCATTTAATTCTATTTATCTGACTCACTTAAGCCAACTTTGAATTAAACCTATATATAATACACAAATGTAAATTGTGCCCAACAATATGAATTACTGTTGCCACATTTTCTTTTCAGACACGATACCTGCAATAAAGTACTATTGAGTCCTATTCAGCACTAAATTACTCATTTTCAAAATACTTGGTTTTGGAGAAGATGTTTCCAGAATAAACAGTACAGATAAGAAAGGAACATGGGAACCTATTTTTCAAATAATATCTTCTCTTTACTAGTGACATAATGAGGTATATAAACAGGTTTTCCTTTGGAAAGTCTGTATGATGAACACTTACAGTAACAATAATCAGTTACAGCTTCCATACAGAAACTCAAGCACAAAGATAACCAGGGCAAGATTTTTGTTTGTTTGTTTGCTTGTTTTTTTTTGTTTTCCTTGCTGTTTTGTTATTGCTGCTCTTGGAAATTCTGTTTTAGGATGAAAAATTGCATTATTTTGTAAGATAATTACAGGCTTTTTAAACATAGATTCTCTACAGAGTGTAGACTTGTTGGCTGCAGTTATAACTTGTTTAGTTTTTGAACAAAAGTTATGAAAGTACAGTGCTTGCTTGAGAAATTACCTTAAACATAAAGTCTTTGCTTTACCAGTTTCCTGCAGTGAACATTGCAGAACAGCAGGTTGAAGAACACAGACAAATGCAGAAATCAAATGCACTGTATAGTATTCTGCCCTAGTCCTATTTAGAGCAAACAGAAGGGCAAAAGGACAGTGTAGGTGGTGTTGTACCAGATGCTTTTGTCCCCTGGTGGAAGGCTGCAACTTTACAATGTATCTTCTACCCACTTAATGAAAGATTTTTGGTTGGTTTTGTGCTTTTTTGCTGTTGCTTTTGTTTGTTTGTTTTGGTTTTGGTTTGTTTGTTTGGTTTTTTTCTCTGTCCAGAAATAAAAGTTTTACTGTTCCATACTAATATTTAAGCTTTCTTAGTAATATCACAATTTTCCAGAATATGAATGGGAAGAAAATCTAATTCTGCCTTTCAGAAACTTTAATGAACTTAGTCATTCCATTAAGTCAACAGGGATCTTCTGAGTCCAGGTATTATGCTAGGCTCAGTGCTGAGACTTACAAGCATTGTACATAAACCCCTTTCTGTTGTAAGCTGGTTAGATAACACATCACTAATGAGAGGCTTTCTCTGTAAATCCAGAAGGTGCTGAATAACTGGGAGGTTAAACATTTTCTAAGCTCCATTCTAAGTTTCTATTCTAAGTTTCTGCAGCCAAATTACACCATAATGCTGGTTGCAACATGTTGTCAAAAGAGATAAGCTCAAAGTTAAATATGGCCAAATATACTAGTGCATTGTGCTGGTTTTCCACACTACATTTTTGAAATTCCTACATCAGATGATAACAGGTGGAGTCTGGGAGCCAGAAGGACTAAGGGGACAAAGATTTGTGAGACAATCAGGAAAATGAAGCCTACTGAAACTGAGCTTCAAAAAACCTGCCCGTACAGATCTTATTACATTGAACCTGAGGAGTATATATAACTCTGCTCGAATAGTGATGTTTGTCCCCTCTGAAGTCCAGAGGCACAAGCTTACAGACAACAGGGTGAAAGACCTTTAGCTTTCGGGATCCATCTGAAAAGGAAAAGGACACACTGGTCTTGTACCTACTCCCAAAGTATTCTAAAGGCCTCCTGTGCAGACAATGAACAGAGAAAGGCAGTTTAGAGTGCTGCTAAGAAATGGCCCAAAACCACTGAAACCATTTTGATCTGTCAAAAGCTTGACAGATCTCTGCTGCATCTTGTGTCTGAATTTCAGCTGATGGCATTGTGCACTGAGTCTTTCAATAGCTGGAGCAGGTCTGTCATTTGGAAATTGGCTTGTAATTTAAGACTTACAGGGCAGAGAGGCATCACACAAGATGCGGGGTGAACAGAGGGAGTGAGCGCAATACACCCACTGGTATAATGCAATTACCAAAATTTCAGTGACATTTGAAATAGTTGTTTTAGGCACCATCTTGTCACATTTAAGGTCTTCAGTCACAGGTATGTGTACCCAAAGAAACAGGAAAAGCCATTGGATAAGTCTCATTAAATTAAAAACAAGCAAAAAAAGTAAAGAAAGTTGAAACCCTTTTCAGTGGGGTTATATGACATCACTGGAGATGAGCAATAATTAAGTGTGAAAGAAAACTGGCAGGTTAATGTGACAACACACTGGAAAGGAATGAGGCATTCAATTGGCTCACTGACTCAATGCTTAGTGGCTCAAGTCCTTTATCAGTTTAAATCATTGTTTAAACTTCTGCTGTGTTTGGCATCAGGAAGAAATTTCGTGGTAATTTCTTTAGTAGTAAGAAGAATCTGGACCATTGCTGGTCCTTAGCAGTAACTCACACAGAAACTGTAAAGCAAGTTTGTTCAGTGATAGTGTTAAGAATGTGATGCTAGCACAATAACAGCAGAATAATTCAAAAGCTAACAATGTTGGCTCTCTATGTCAACATAAGCAGCTTTTATAATCTCACTGCTTCCCACTGCATGTGGTATTATCATACAAACTGTGGTAAGCAGTCTTGTAACATTTTAAAAACTGTGATATCATCAAATAACACTGTACACAGATGTATTGATCAATAAGCATTTAATTGTCATGTCCACCTAAACACTGCTCAAAAGTGTGAAAATAGTGTTGATAAATTACCTCCCAAACAGTCAGTTTTGCCAGTCTCCACATTTTATTGTGGGTTATCAGAGTGTTTATTGCTTTTCTTAAATATCTAGTAGCACAAGACCTGTAAGCAGAAGGGTAACTTATTTACACTTTATATTAAATAATAGCAAGTAACTTAGTTCATTTGGAAGCAATTCTTTCAGCTAGTTGAAGAAAATGAATCATCACTAAAGTGTACACTGAAGAAATACAGAAAGCAAGGAAAACACCTTCAAACCATTTTACTATTTCAAAGCAAGTATTTCAAGCAACAAGCTGATTTGACTATTGGCAGTTTTCAGTGGCAATAATGCACTATTTTATTTCCCTTTTATGCATGTACATTCTGAGACTGCTCTGGACATATCTACATTGTATGATAGAAGTTTATACAGATCCCTAGATTAAATAAAACCTGCTGGTAAGCTCAAATGTGCCATTGAGAGTCCCGGGACTTCCTGGACCAAATTAAGAAACAGCAAAGCTTGTTGTGACTGTTGAGAATGGGACTTCAAGTTCAAGCAATTACACAAAAATTGTCTTTCCTTCTTTCTGAGCCCTAAAGAGGACCCAGCACAGACATTGCTGCACCACATGTTCCTGAGCTTCCTGGCCTTGGGTCAAGGGCTGTACAGCCATAGCAAAGGGTAAAGTTATGTTTGGACTATATTTTGAAACAGGATTGTTGAGTAACATCACATATAAAATATTTAAGAAAATATAAAAATATTTTCTTAAAATTTCTGTCTGCTTTTAGATTTGTCTTATGTCCTCGTACACTGGAATTCTCTTGTTGGGGAATCATAACTACTTAGACTGGGGAGCCTAAACTACTATTATCTTTTTTTTTTTTTTTTTAACTTCTCTGACTCAGCCTCAACGAGTTTGATACCCAGGGTCTCATGTGGAGCATCAAAGCAATGGTGTCCAGGTAAAGACAGAGCTTAATGTAGATGGAATGAAAGAATCCTCCACTGGTCCACTATATCTGGGGCATATGAAGCAGATTCTGATGCTTTTTGGTCTGGCAATGGCTTTATTATTGCAACACCAGTTTATGATCTATTTTTAATAACTACACCTGGGAATCAGTTCAGTGTCTCAGTAAGAACAGTCATGTTTGTACAAGAACTCTGTCTGTTTGCACAAGAAAATTCTATTGTAAAGGACTCCAGGGTTTGGGCCCATATATTGCCTGTTAATTTGCATACCTTGCTCTCTTTTTGAAGGCATAGTTATATGTGTTCTTATATCTGAAGCTCCTAATGCACAAATAAAATTGATCTAATGCAAATACTCTTCAACTGATGCTTTATTAAAAAAAAAATAATACAAAAATCTAGTATTGTTCAGCTTTTGATTCATTATGACAGCATAAACCAAACTGTCAACTTCAACAAAACATCTAGTTTCCATGAATGATCTAATTAAGCAACAGCAATGACTGCACAACTAAATACTACTGAGCATGTTCCACAGTGCTTCTCCTTTAAATGTAAAATGATTCATGCATGGTCTTTTCTAGTTTTCTTCCCTAATGCTTGTCTGGTTTATGTACAGAACATGAGTTTACACCAATTTAAAACAGTATTAGTTAAAATAGTACAGATTCCATGTATAGAGGGATTTATTTTTGTTTAGAATTGCCTTATTTAAATGTGATTCCTAGGCAACTTCAGCTAGACTAAAAGAAGTCCAATTTAAAATGATGAGTTTTCAAGCTTCATTGATTTAATGAAATTGTTCAAAATCATACGTCAAATTGGTCAGTACTATTTTTTTCCATAAACAAACACTCAAGCGGAATTTTCATGTGCCCTACATCTTGTGTAAGTCATTTAGCTTGGTACTTGAAGCGCTGGCATTCTGTACTTCCTGCAATTTACAAGTGAATATTCACTTTGTGTGGATGTAAATGCCCACTTAAAGTGTAAATCCAGCCCTTTCACCATCTGTGATTCGGATTCACAAGTTGAAGTCTGGCCTTGCTTACAGCATAGGGAGTTCTGCTAAAACTGGTAGACAGAGGACGTAAAGCACAATAGAAGTTGTCACAAAAATTAAAGGCAGTGCTACTCTTTTGATTATAGTGAAAGATGGCTGTATATGAGCCGATTTAAGAAGCAGGGTCATTTTGGCAACACAAAGCTGGCTAATTTATCCTCCTTCTTGGTGGTCTTTATGTAAAACCACTTTATCATGTCTATTTGAAACTATTGCTAGGTCAAATCTTGTATAAATTCCTTGAATAGTTTGTGTGCATTACAAATATTTGCTCAGTTCAATTTGCAACACAAATAGAAAATAGTAATATTTTCACATATTTATGGAAATATTTAGATTGTACAGGACCTCTTGAGATCATCTAGTCCATCTTCCCTGCTCAAGCTGGATCAGATAGAGCTTGCCCAGCCAACTTTTTAAAAATCTCCAAGGCTGATGAATCCACAACCTATATGGAAAGTATATCCCAATGTTTGACCATCCATATGGTAAAAAATAATTTTCTTATGTTTAGATGGAGTTCGTTGTGTTCATTTTCTCTTGTCCTGTGAGCACCACTGAGAAAAGTCTGGATCCCTCATCTTCATTGCCTCACATTAGGTATTCACACACCTTAAGAAGTTCTCTCCTGAGCCTTCTCTTTTCCAGACTGAAAAGTCCCACCTCTTCAATTTGTTTAAATCCTTCCTATCCCGGTCCTCCTCCACCAAATTTAAGTTTTGTTCCAGAACATTCCTCTGGTTTAAGGAACCTGGGATCCCTAAAAGCCAGTTTTAATGGTAAAGACTTTTTTAAAATAGGATGGAATTTTTCTCACAGCTAGTTTGATCAAGGTAGAAGTATATCTGTGATCTTCCCTCTATCACCTCCAGGAATCACTTACATGATTCAGGAACTAGATTCAATCTGCTGCAGTTTAACAGCCTAAATACAGGCTTAGTTCATCAAAAAATAGAAAGAGGAAGACTCCTACTGAAATGGCCACTTTCTAGTATGGCTACACTGGAAACAGTTTATTCAACTCTTCATATTTCATGCAAAGGGCCAATAATGGCATCCAAAATAACCTGGGGACCAGATCTGAAGCTGATGATAGCTACCTGTGCAGTTAAGGAAGGAGTGATGACCAATGTAACATAAATTATTAGTGGATAGCTTCCAAATGAAGCAAGTTAATAAAAATATGATCTAATTAAGTCATGCTCCCTGTGTCTTATCTCTTCCTGCATGCCCAACACAATGACTCTCATTAGTCTTCCAGTTAACCTGTCTGGAAAGTACAAAAGAAAAGAAAGTAGTTGCTTGCCTCTACTGGAAGTGATTAGGTAGGAAAATGGATTAGAGGAAACGGCAGAGAATGTGTCCTTTTTGTGATTTCTGTGGAAAAAAATGAACTCTGACATACTTATTAAAGCTTTTTGGGTATAGAATTGCTGAAAATATGCAAGACATTGTACTTTGTGTCCCAGAATATCTGAGACTACAATTACTCCTACAGTACATGTTCCAGCCAGTTAAAAAATATAATCACCATCTCAAAAAATGGCTCCGATAACTCTGCTAATGTAAGCTCCATCCTGAGTCACAGACTGGGAGTTCTCATTGAAGCAGTAGTCTCCTGAAGATGGCATGAGAAGCTTGTGGAGCTCTTTCTACCACAATTGCTACTCAAAGACAAAAAATTTCAGGTAATGGGTACTGCTTTTATATAGGTGGAATTACTGAAAGAAATAGAGAAAGACCCTTGTCTCCAATGTAATTTCTGTGAATTTTATGTATTACCTCATAGTAAGAATAATTTAACTTATATTGTTCCCCAGGGATCAGTATCTGGTCCTGTTCTGTTTAATATCTTCATCAGTGATCTGGACAAGGGGATTGAGGGCACCCTCAGTAAGACTGCAGATGACACCAAGGTAGGCAGGTATGTTGTTCTGCTTGAAGGTAGGAAGGATCTACAGAGGGATTGGGACAGGCTAGATCGATGGGCTGAGGTCAATGGTATGAAGTCCAACAAGGCCAAGTGCCAGGGGCACAACAACTCCATGCAATGCTACAGGCTTGAAAGAAGAGTGGCTGGAATAGAACCTGGGGGTGTTGATTGACAATCAGATGAACATGAGCCAGCAGTATGCCCAGGTAGCCAAGAAGGCCAACATCCTGGCTTATATCAGAAATAGTGTGGCCAGCAGGACTAGGGAAGTAATCATGCCCCTGTACTCGACATTGCTGAGGCTGTACCTCAAATACTGGGTTCAGTTTTGGGCCCCTCATTCCAATAAAGACATTATGGTGCTGGATCATGTCCAAAGAAGGGCAACCAAGCTGGTGAAGGGTTTAGAGAACAAATTCTATGACGAGTGGCTGAGGGAACTGGGGTTCTTTAGTCTGGAGAAAAGGAGGCTCATCAGAGACTTTATTGCTCTCTACAACTACCTGAAAGGAGGTCATAGCAAGGTGGGCTCGGTCTGTTATCCCAGGTAACAAGTGATAGGCCAAGAGGAAATGAACTCAAGCTGTTCCAGGGGAGGTTTAGGTTGGACATTAGGAAAAACTTCTTCCCTGAAAGGGTTGTTAAGCACTGGAACAGGCTGACCAGAGAGGTGATGGAGTAGCCATCCCTGGAGGTATTAAAAAGACACACAGATGCAGTGCTTAAGGACATGGGTTAGGTGGTGGAATTGGTAATAGGTTAATGGTTGTACCTGATGTTCTTAAAGGTCTTTTCCAAGCAAAATGATTCTATAATTTTATATGGCTGTGTGATGTTTTCTAAAATTTTTTGGCAATAATAATATAATTTATCACAGGTTCTTAAATATTTGTGCTAGGAAAAAAAAATCTATGTGTTTTATTTCTCAGAACTTTCATTTCTCAGCCATCCAGAAAAATAAAATCTGTCTTTTCATTTCTTCTCTTGCATTTATTCTTTTTACTTTCTTTATGGATACATTTTTAAAATGTACTGCAGGGATAGGTGTACCAAGCAGGAAGAGGGAAGCTAGCAGAATGGGTGTCTCTCCACTGACACAGTCCTCTCTCCTCTCCAAAACATGATCCTCCAGGTGGTTCTTAATAGAGAAGCATTAAAGGGACTTTGCTTTACTTTTTTCCAAAATAGTCAATTTGTTATCTTATGATCATTTATTTCTATTTTTTTTCTACTGCATCCATTGTTGAAATACTGTTGAGATTCACAGAAGAGAAGGATGGATATTTTTTCTATTCAGAATGTGTATGTTCTATGAATAAGGTGGCTGACTGCAATTTTTTTTTTCTTGTCCTTTTCATTATCTATGAAAGATATGGAGAATATGAGAATGTGGAGAATATTAAAATATTCTCTATATTTTAATGTTAAGTTCTACACATGTCTCTTAATTAAGCAAAAGGGACTATATCTGTCCTGCTCTGAGATGAGAAATGTTACAGAAGCATTTCAGTGCTCAGTTGCAACGGATTTACCATATAATTAAAGAATAGTTTGGCTATGGTATATGGAGTTTCTGTCAGATCTTTGCATTTTATGAAGAATCCTAAGGAGCAGCTGTCAAAGAAACTTCTAAACTTAAGATTTACTTAGAAGAGAAAGACTGAGAGCTAGCACATCCAGCAATATCTTGGAGGGAGTTGAAATCTAGGAAAAGTGCCACTTCATTGGTGGCCTATTACTTTGTTACGTGACTGAGAAAATCTATCCATAGGTGACATGATTAAAAACATATCCCTATTTATAGTTTTAGAGTTCCAGGGCTTCCAATTAGATAGTTAAATCCTTTTTCTTTCTTCTTCTTTTTTTTTTTTTTTTCAAAACAAATTTGACTGTATGTGATGAAGCCAGGAAAATTAACTGTTCTGCTATGATTTTATGACTTCTGCAACTTGTCACAGAGCTGTAGGAAAATATTTTTACAACCTCCATGACAAAAAATCTGTATTTGCAAGGCTTTATTTACTGACAAATTTTAACTTCTGAAGATCTTTAGGATGTCACTGTAGGAAAATCTAACTCACATTTGTAGGCCTGGATAGGTTTGTCATGTTACCTTAAAACAGACTTTCTGTATTGTAACATCAGTGAATGGCAAGCTTGGCATCTCCAGTGTTCCATCTTTCACCCAATAATTACAAAATGTGTTTAATAGTGGTCTCTCTCTACCCAGTTTGAGTTCGTTTAACTTGAACATAGTCAAGTGGCTTTTGCACAAATGTATTAGTATCCCACTGATGCATCTAAAAGGACTGAGAATTATACTTTCAGTTGATTTCATCCTTGACAAGCATTTTTAAATTACCACTTGGCCTGTTTTTAATCATCTCGGAATTTCTGTCAGGCTGAGATGCATTCTATGTTTAATGAAGCAAATTGTTGATTAAGGCCTTTGCTGTCATTAAAATTATTTGGCCCTTATTTTCAGTTCTTTCTACCTCTGTTATTAGAGAGTTATGCTGATTTGGAATGATGAGGCTGACAGTGATATTGGCCCCAGTCTTATATTTATTGCACTGTTTACACAGCCTTTATTACACTAATACAATACATTCTTTATCACACTAGTGCAATTCTTTCTTTTAGGCACGACCAGAAGTGATCCATATATTCCCTCCATTGTCCTGTCGAACTTTTCAAACTCAAAAATAATGGAAAAAAAAAAAGAAAGAAAAAGAAAAAAAGATGTGTCCTGTTTCAGTGCTCAAAAAATTGTATCTTTTATCATACTTATGCAAACAAAGTGACTGCAGTTTAATCCACTTTATCTAAATTAAGTTCAGGCTAGGTGTTTATTTATGATTGCCATGTCATTCTTGCTGTTGGGAAAGGTTATTTCCACCTATTTGACCTTTTTCCCTTTGCCCATCAGTTAGATTGGGACCTTAAATGTGATTGAATGTCACCCTAAATTTAACTGGAAGTGACTTTCTGGTGTCCAGTCCAGCTTCTACTGCAAAAAAACTTGAAGTACCATCCATTTTCTAAATTTATCAAGAAACTTATTGATGTTAAAAGATTAAAAATGGAAAATACAAACTGAAAAGAACCCCAATTTACTGCTACGTTTGCTATTCTGCTTGCCACTGATGTTTAATAACTTTTTCTTTGAGTAGTTTTCAATAGTCTCTGGGTATATGGCCAAGTTACACTCCTTCACTTTTTATTTCATAATCTTCCTTAGTTAAACAGTTATTTTCTTACTGCAGTGGGAGTATTTCTTACCTCTAGTGGGAGGTGTCCCTGACATTGGCAGGGGGGTTGGCACTAGATGACCTTTAAGGTCCCTTCTAACCCTGACAATTCTATGATTCTATGCAGTAATTATCTCCTGCTGCATTCATAGACAGCAACACTGTCCTACACTTTCTTTGACTAAGATAAGGAGCTGTTATTTGCTTTTCATGGGATAGCATCTCCATTCCTTTGCTCTACTTTCTCTGTGTTTATTCTACTATGATCTCATATTTTCTGAGTACAAGTGATTGTACACAACATTCCACATGAGCTTTGTATGATGACATGAACATTTCTTCATCTCCACAGGACCATATCAGCTGATACATTCTGAACTTGGTTTGCAACATTACACTGTGCTGTTGAATCATAGTTATCCCATTATTACCTAATACCACAGAATAGCATTCTGTATTCTCCTTTCTAACTGATAATTTCCTTTTCAGAGCAGAAATTCTCAGTATTAAATGCATAGAACATCTTTAGAACATAAGGCCTCAAAGACAGACAGTGTTTGCCTTATTTTGACTCTTCTGATCCTCTGTAATACGGAAACTATCACTCAGCTTTCCCTTATCATCAGATGTCATCAGAAGAATTCTACTCCTTGTGCCAAAGACCATTTAGCGGAATTTGTGTATGGCCTCAAGTTCTACTCAGGAGCTCTGCTGATAAACTCTACATACTCAGACTGTATATTTAAAGATAGCCATTTTTGTCTTCCCTCTAAGTCAGTCTCTTCTCCATCTGACAGGATTTTATTAATCCTTACTCTCTTCAGCTGCACTAATAAAATTCCTTACACGACATCCCATCAGATGATTTATAGTAATCCAGAGAGATTAGATCAATTGCCTCTTATTTATCTGAAAATTTATATAGCTCTTCATGCGAACAGTAAGTAAAAGTAAGATTTGCTTAAACAATTGTCCAAATAATAGTGAAGAATTGCAAATTAATGCAAGCCCCTTCCCCCCAAATCAGAATATACAACTGTTCATTTCTTTTTAAGTCTTTGATGAAAAAAAATTGTTCTTCTGCCATAGTCCTCCATTCTTTAATTTGTTGGATACATTATAGTAGAGATGAAAGGAAAAAGAAAAGTTTCATTCTCTTTTGTGGCTTATTTTGATGTTTGGAATATAGTTCTCACTCTCACTTGGAACAAAAACCAGGAATACTTGTATTTACTAGGAAACTGTATGGAGTTTTGGCACTAGGAACATCCACCTGTCTGTCTGTCCTGTGGCCCCTGGAAGACCCGGAGCTCGTGCTCATGGTACCCAGCAGGTGCTTTATTGAGGAACCATAGAGATGAGCTGGCAGAACACCAAGAAAAGTTTCAAAGCTTGTCTGGTGGCAGATTTCCAATGGTATTTCATCACAATTGGACTATTTCAGTGAAAAATTAGCATTCTGATGAAGTAAAAAATTCAAAAAAAAGAAAATAATTTTCTCTGAATTTTCTGAACAACTCTAGTATTAATTACTCTTCCTATGGGAGAAGGCAGATAATCTTTATGTGGGACACATGGTGTGAAGTTTCCTGCGCTGGCAGGGGGGTTGGACTCAATGATCTCTGGAGGTCCCTTCTAACCCCTACCATTCTATGTTTCTATGATTATAAGTATTTACTGTGTTGGGACTTCCTCTGAATCACACTTCTGATATGTCCTGTTAGGGTCTTGAGTGTACGAAGGACCTTCTTGTACCTGCACAGCTTCCCTGGGGCTTTGCCCTACCCTGCCCATGGCCCATGTTCCTATTTCAAACTCCCAGGACTATCAGACCTCGCCCCAGCAACGCTGAAGTAGGGCTGGCCTCAAGCTCCTCACAGCGCTGTCCTGCCCTGCCCAGCTGTGGGGCCACAAGACAAAAGACACCACTTCTTTCAGGTTAAGTTGATGCTAATTTGTGTGATGGATGTTATGATGAGTCATGCTTTTAACTATCCTGGTTTTCTGACTGGGTCATACTCCCTTTTGTTGTGGTGGGTATAGTAAGATCTCAGAGCAGGCAGCAAGTCATGGAATCATAGAATGTTTTGTGTTGGCAGGGACATTTAAAGGTCATTTAGTCCACACACACACCCCCTCCCTGCTGTGAGCAGAAACATCTGCAACTAGATTAGATTTCTCAGAGCAGTGGCCAACCTGACAGTGTCTTAGATAGTTAGTAACATTAATATTTATCAGAACTCTCATTGTAGGCAAGGGAGAAGGAAAGCACCTTGTCAGGGTCACAAGAAAAAGCCTCTAGCTCCCAATAAAATTTAAAATTTTCTCACAAATAGCAGTCTTACAAACATTTTTTAGCCCATAGCATACTCTGCATTGATATGGTTTGATGTAAGTGAATTAATTGAGCTTGGAAGTCTGGTCACAAGGCAAAACTGAGGCATAAATACTTAAACTACAGTTTCTTTCAGATTTTATATTTTGATAAACCTGAAAAATTGGCCTGGAATTCAACCACGGTAAAATTATTTCTTACTGTTATCTGGTGTAAAGCCATAGTTAGCAATGAACTAGAAGTATTAAGCCCATGTAAATGTCTGGAACAAAATCAACTTGCAAATTTGAGAAGAGTTATGAAATCTAATATTCAGTGTTTAGAAAAACCTTATGATATAGTGTTGATCCATGTGAAAATAGCAACCTAGGTACCTTTTCTCTTAAAAAAAAAAAAAAAATTCTTCAATTCACTTCACTTTTCCAGTTTTATTTAATGTGGGGCCAAATTTATGAGCTTGAACACTGGGGTGAGGAGGAAGGCAGAAGTTCAAAAGTGTTGGAGAACAGGCCAGGCTGTAATGAGACAGACTGAATCTTTAAGCTGGTGTTACCTGCAGAAAAGACATAAACTGATGAATAACTAAGTAGGTTAAGTGTAGCTTTATTACTTTTTCTTCTATTTACAAACCTTTCTAAATCGTACCTATTTCTATTTGCCTTTAAATTAAGCTGGTGATGACCCAAAGGTATATCTCCAACACAGAAGGAAATCTGCTCCAATTATTGTGGTAGTTCCTTTAGATGGAGGTCTAGAATATTCATACCCAAATTGGAACCCAAATGTATTTCTCCGTGACTCCTCAAAAGTTGTGCTTTCAAGGCTGTAGGAATCATTTTGAGAATCCAATAAACCAAGATGAAGACCAAGATGAAGAAGTACCTTTTTCTAGGTGTTCCATAAAATGTTATAGTTATTTAGGAAACACACATTAACATAAATTACAGCCCAAAATGTAAAGTTTCTAAACTGAAAGTTGCAGTTACAAAATATTATGTAGTGCTTTGTCATCCCCACAACATTCTCCTGGAGAAACTAGCTGCTCATGGCCTGGAGGGGCATACTCTTTGCTGCGTAAAAAGCTGGCTGTATGGCTGGGTGGTAAATGAATTTAAATCCAGTTGGCATCTGGTCACAAGTGGTGTTGCCCAGGGTTCCGTACTGGGCCCAATCCTGTTTAACATCTTTACCCATGATCTGGATGAGGGGATCAAGTGCACCCTTAGTAAGTTTGCAGATGACACCAAGTTAGGTGGAAGTGTTGATCTGATTGAGGGTAGGAGGGCTCTGCAGAGGGATCTTGACAGACTAGATTGATGGGCCAAGACCAATTTCATGAGTTTCAGTAAGACCAAATACTGGGTTCTGCACTTTGGCCACAACAACTGCCGGTAGCACTGCATTCTTAGGGAGGAGTGTCTGGAAAGATGCTTGGCAGAGAGGGACATGGGGTGTTGATTGATAACTGAACATAAGCCATCAGTGTGCATAGGTGGCCAAGAAAGGCAGCAGCGTCCTGGCCTATACCAGGAATAATGTGGCCAGTAGGACTAGGGAAGTGGTTTTATCCCTCTACTTGGCACTGATAAGGCCACATCTCGAGTACTGTGTTCAGTTTTGGATCCCTCAGTATAAGAAGGACATTGATGTACTAGACTGTATCAAATGAAGGACAACACATCTGGTGAAGGGCCTGGAGCACATGTCTTATGAGGAGCAGCTGAGACAACTGGCATTGTTTAGTCTGGAGAAAAGGAGGCTCAAGGGAGACCTTATCACTATCTACAACTACCTTAAAGGAGGTTGTAGAGAGGTGGGGGTTGGTCTGTTCTCCCAAGTAACACATGATAGGACAAGAGGAAATGGCCTCAAGTTGTGCCAAGGGAAGTTTAGACTGGATATTAGAAAGAATTTCTTTACTGAATGGGTCATCAGGAATTGGAACGGCTTGCCCAGTACAGTAGAGGAGTCCTCACCCCTGGAGGTATTTAAGAGTTGTGTAGGCATAATGCTTATGGATATGGTTTCCTTGGGGACTTGTCAGTATTAGGTTAATGATTGGGCTCAGTGACCTTAAAGGTCTTTTCCAATATAGGCAATTCTGTGAATCTGTGATTTTTTTCTCAGTTTTGGATCAAATTCACATTTCAGAATATCAAAGTTTCCTTGTGTAAATGACTTCATATTGCAATTTACAGTTACAAAAACAGAGGTGGGTTTATCTTACAGATAAAAATGGCAATTGTATGCTTGTTAGTACAGCCTGACCTAGTTTTCCTTTGATTTATGCAGCAGATGACAACTAAGGCTAATCTGTGACAACTATTGTTAAAGTGCAAGTATTGTGAGGTCTAGAATCACATAAGAGCAAACACTGCTATCTGCCAATATCTTTTTAAGCCTCTATACACGTAGAAATTTTCTTCTGTCTTTGTATCTTCCAAAATACGGCAACACTAACTGTTTTGGAATTCTGTATATTATTACAGAATATATGTTGTCTTTTTATTGCCCTGTCCGCCTCTCTAATATATTTATAAAGGGTATACTCAAATAACTACTGTACTGGGAATTATACCACATTAGAAATCATGCCTTCAAACAGATTAAAGCATGCTATTCTTTTTTTCAGCAGTTCTTTTTCTTCTACCTGGTACTTTTTTTTTTTTCCTTTTTTTTTTTTTTCCCTCCCCCCCTTTTTTTTCTCTAGAAAATACCTCATTCATCTCCATTTTGGTTTCTTAGCTGAGAAAAAAAAATTGAATGAAGACTTCAGGAGTTGTCTTACTAGTATTACTTCCTGGGAAGGATTGTGAGGTCTGAAATTGTATTTCTTGGACCAAGCTTACTGTGTTTTTATTCATTTTTTTTGATCAGTTGGTGTGACCCACAGAGATGCTATGTTACTCCAGTTACTCACTGTGTTTGCACTCCTGAAAATAAGCAAGTCAATAATATTAAATAAACTTCTAGTCTTTAACTCCTGTAGACTTCAAGTGCTTCCTGTCTGCATGAAATATGTTTTTCTTAAAATGTAAGTTCTCCTGGCTATAAACTGTATTGTTTCATGACTTAGAAAGCCCTGGATACCTTTATTTGTCTTTAACAAAAAATAGTGTGTTAGGTGGCTAACCCTGCAGTGTACAGGCGGAGGCAGGCACTGCCAACTAGGATGCACCAGTCCACGGCACTGACCCCAGAGTGGCCCACGCTGGCTGGTGGGGACTGTGGAAGAAGCAACTTGCATTTTGCTCTTCTGTTGACTTCAGTACCCAGCTAGGATTAAATGGAGAGGTTTACATTATCTTGTGGTTCTTAACCTGGTCACTAGAGTTCCTTGAAAAATAATGAGGGCCAGGGCATGTCTTTCATTCAAAAAAACTGCCAGTGAAAATTATGTTTGAGTGGGATGAGTTTACCAGTTTGTGGAGGTGGGGGCCTGGGTTCAATGCCTTCTTTTGCTTAGGAGATGTATGTTACACTTAACTGAAGTTTCTTCTACCACCAGCTGTTCTGGGTTGACCTTTTTTTGAACTTCTTTCATTTTGCAAAAAACAATAAAAGATTCATTGCCTTAGAGACACAGATAAAGAAGGAATGCCTGGCTCACAGAGCAGTACCCAGAAACCCAGGGAGAGGTTAGCACAGCAGAACTGCCAAATCAAAGTAATATAAATTGGAATGTTAAGGCTCTGTCTACATTAACATTTTGATTTGGGACAGCAATGTAATACTGAGACAAATCCCTTGATTGCCCCTAACAGTGGTTTGGTTCACAAAGAAGTTTTGGTACACACAAATGAGACTCCCTTCAGGGATAATGGTATTAGAAAACCTGCTTCAGGTGCTCACCAAATGCACTCCAGCCACTAATGGGAAAATAATGGTCGAAGGCAAAGACTGCTTCTACCAGCAGATTCAATTCACGTGTGGTGGTGTGCCAGGTCCAGGGAACTGACTAGCTTAAATTAAAACCCCAAATTACATTTATTATAGATGTAGAGTTCTCAACAATTGCTTTGATCTACTTTTGCTCCTGTTGTGTTAAAGTTTGGATCAGCAGAGGAATAAATTTATTATATTGGACCATGAATTTAAAAAAGTTTGGTTTTTTTAATACATAGAAAGAAAAAATTCAGCCCGCAAAATGGATGCTGCTTAGACACCCCTAATATTAGACTCATTTTAAAGCAATATTCCAGAAAACGTTTGTTGAGATAGAAGTTATTGAACAGAGAGGCAAGGGGAAACAAGAAAAGTTTTAAGTATCATTAGCTCATTTTAATATAATTTTCTTTAGTTGGTTATTGAACTAACAGCCCTGAATATGGAATAACTCATAGCTCTTTCATTGAAGATACATAGACTACATGTACTCTCCTATGTTCTAGCTATTGAAAGTACTGCTAATAGAATTTCTGAATGTCTTCTGATCATTCCTTTTGATATGTACACTGTCATTTGGGGAAACTAAAGTAATGTATTTTTTAAATGCCCGAATAGCCACTTGTAAATTGTTTCTGTTGTTAGATGTAGTTCTGTATTCAAATGCAAATGAATTATTTAATAGGATATGTTTCAGTAAAATCGTTATTTTACTTTTACAATTACCATTTTACCTTTATAGATACTCTCTTAAGAAAAAAATATATGGTAATTTACAATAACACAGAAAAGTAGAACCTGGATTGTTAAATGGAACTGGTTTTCAATTACATTAAAATTAAAGTCCATCTGCTTATAAAAACTATAGCATTAAATGCATTGTACTGTACTTTAGAATACTCTAAATCAGATAGTGAAATCTAAAATTGCATCTCTTTAATAATCTGTTTTATCTCCTATTTCTGGCATGGTTTCAGCAGTTGATAAGGTAACAAATATATAAAGTAGAAACTAGATCCTTCTTGGAAATCTGCATTTTTAGCATTTGTACAATTCAAATATCTGACCGTCTGAGAGACCCGTTGAAACATTTAGTTGATAAACATTTTGGAAAATGAGGGTATGTTCAGCAACATAAGGTGGTAATATTTCCAAGATGATTTGAGCCTTGGCAGAGGTTTGTAGAGACTTGGGTTTGCAATATTTTCAGTCACTAACAAGGAGTTTATTCCAATAAGAACTTCACCTTGTTATTTGAAAACAGTGCTTAGCTCAGAGATGCCTTGCTCCTACAGTGACATCTAAAATCTGTAGTTAGAGGCATAAGAGGAAGAGATGTTCAAAGAGGAGATCAGAAATCCAACTACTGAGCAAGTCACCACCTAAACCTCACTGATAGAAAATGCTGGGAACATTCAGAAATTTTGCCCCAGGGCAGGTTATAAGTGCCTGTCTCAGGGCAACAGACTGGCATCTCTGGCTAAGTACAAGGGGGGAAAATTTTTATTTTCTAACATCTATGTACCTTGACCTTTTATCTCCCTCCACCCATTAGAATAGGCAGACATCTTTTATGTGAGGCTAATGGATCAGTTGCTCAGGCCACATTAAATCTCTCTGCAGTAACACGCTACAGGTTTGAAAGGCAGCAGAGTGTGCATGGAAAAGTACGTGCACTGCTTTTGGCTGGGTTAAAGGGCTGAGCGTGCTGTGTACAGCTGATTGCAAGATGATTGCATAGGTTGAAGCATTTCAGTCACAATGTATGTGGAAGAATCATAAGCTTAAATTTGTCATGAAAATGTGCATATCTACATTTACAAGCAGCTTTCCACAATTAGAAAATGTAAGATATCTAGTAATCAACACTGACATTTGGTATTCAGCTACTGGAAAGTGCAAATTGCCAAACTCTAGACCAATTACTTCTAGCAATGAACAACAAATACAGTTTAGCTCTTTGAGGAATGTAAATTAAATCTTGGGAGAGGAATTGCTACTAGCTAACCATGTCACTAAATGTAATGAATGCTTAAATATTACTTCAGAAATTTTTCATATGTGGTGAAATCAGGCCATGGCTGCTAGTAAGTCATCCAAAGTTACAGATACTTAGAGAATAATATACTAGGTAACTCAGATATACATCATATCATCCCATCCAATTGCAATCTCATCTTTCATGACCTTAAAGAAGATTGAGGTGAACCAGCAAGTTTTCCTTCTGCCACAGCAGCTCAACAGTAATGCAACAAAATTTCTTGCTTTATAAGAGAAGCAGTATGGTCAAGAAACCCTAGATGAAGAATGGAGAGTGCAAGCTATGTTGGTTAAAGCCATCTTGAAAGGTAGGGAAGGATAACAAAAGAAGGGACACTGGCAAGTAATACAACACCATTTGGCGTAACTCTTTTCTAAAGAAATACTTCTGTATCTTTTGTATCTCTGCTTAGACTAGGACATAAATGGTAAATTTATAAAAAAATAAAAGGCAATTTGAGAAGGCAAGGCTACTGTTCAGATTCCAAAATACTGGCTTGATTTCAGAATTCAAGTCATCATACTGTAATTTTTTTTCCTGTATGACTTGCCCTTAATATATCTATGGTTGACTTGGAAATAAAATCTTACCATGTTGTAGGAAGTGTCTAGTTAGTTGATTTACATTAGTGTTCTGTAGCATTTCTCTTAGAAAGAACATGTGGTTCAAATAAGTCTATATAAATAGACTTATCAGAAAAATTTGGGGTATTCTTAGGAATTTGCATTACAAGTGGGCCATTGATGAATGACAGGAGGTATCTCTGTTAAAGGTAATATAATGCAAATCTAGAAGTTCAATTTTGGAAGCAAAGAGGCTAGGGCATTTTTTTTTGCATGATTAGCTAAAATTAATCTTGACATATGAAACTTTAGTAGGTCATTCATTCTTAGAAGAGTCAATGCACTTTAAGTTGTGGTTAGATACTGAAATTTTATATTACAAGCCATT
>WUAM01000431.1:124599500-124618574 GCA_024336885.1 Actenoides hombroni | reverse complement strand
TTCCTTTCCTTTCCTTTCCTTTCCTTTCCTTTCCTTTCCTTTCCTTTCCTTTCCTTTCCTTTCCTTTCCTTTCCTCAGTCTCTTCTGCCATCTTTCTTCAAGTTCATCAAAAATGCTGTGTCTACACAGTGATTTGGGGAAAAAAAAAAAAAAAAAAAGATAAATATGCACAGATGTTCATTCCTTTCTCAGCAGAAAAACTGCCCCATTTTAAAAGAGCCCCAAATCTGAAAGCTATCTAATAAAGCCTCAGTGAGGGAGGGAACTGAAAAGGAACAAAGTAAAAATAGATGTTTCAAGACAAAAATTAAAGAAATTGCATGACATGTGAAAAGAAATACTGGGGGGCTGAACGAAATCAGATGTAACAGAAAAGTCACATTTACAGGTAATATGATGAATTATTTGTGATGACATTGGAGACTGTGATGATTTTAACCCACAGCTTTGCATTGTGGCATGGTATAACCAGCATGCCCTCATCCATATGAGTGTTCCATACTAAATGCTCCCAGCAGGAAACTTCTGAAAGACATCTTCTGCTTCAGTCTTCAAATGCAAGTTTTCCCCAAATCAAGCTTTTCTAGAAGAAAAAAAAAAAAAAGGTTTTTTGTGTCTTCCTGGAAACACTACAGACACAGTAACATGTTGGGTAATTAAATATTTTTTTTTTCACCATTAGGAAAACAGGGAAAGAGGACACAAAAAAAAGAAATTCTCCTGTTCCTCTAAGTAAGGGCAAGTCTGCCTCTGTGAGAAACTAGATGAGGTTTTTGGGGAGGTAGTTTTATACCTCTCTGCAGGGGGAAGTAGTTTTATACTGCTTTTCCACCAAGTACATTAAACATAAGCCTAGTAGCTTCATCTTGCTTTTCAGCGATTCTTCACTTTGTGCCACACACTGAGCAAAATTTGACTCACTTTATGCTGGTAGTGCTTTTAGTGAGTTACCGTGAAAAACAGCATGGCATTTTAAACTAACAGCATGAGAGAAAATACATTCATGCATCTCCACTGGAAGCAATATGAAATAGGAAGTAGATAATATTACCAATGGTATATGCATGGTACTGCCAGCATCCTGTGTCATTAACCAAGCGCTTGCAAACATTGCAAAATACAGACACTAACCCACAGATTTTTCTTTTTTTAAAGTTTGATTTTGTGAAGTCCCTGTGGTCGGCAGCAAACTCTGCAACATCCAAAGTACCAGATGCCAGCTGGTTTTGTTTTGCTCTTTGGTTTACATTTGGATATTGTTAAGTGGGTGCAGACTATCAGGTTTGCTCCTTTGTCTCTTTATTTATTTGCTTTATCTATTTTCATGATCAGGTAATAAACAGATCTCTGGTTAGCTGTCAGTAACTTTCTGGACTGGACTGTATGGTATGGCAGTCCATACACTCTGAATTAATTAAGAGACAAAACCAGATGAAAGAGCTTTCACAGTGGCTGTGAAAGAAGAGGAATCTGTTTGCTCTTAGAAGACTGCCTATGAGAATAGGTCTGTTATTGGGCAGGGGGGTTTTGGTGGTGGTATGCGTGTTTGTGTGTGTGATAGTTGGGTGGAAAGCAGGAAGGAAGATCTGTGTTATGGAAAAGCAAACTAGCCAAAGCATGCTTTTCAATGTTCTTTGATATAACATGCTTTATGGTGGGGAAGGAAACTGGGAGAAGTCTTCTCAAGCATTTTAGTTAAAGTGGTTTATCTTATTTTAGAATTATGTGATATGCTTTGAAATAGTTTCAAGATCAGGTTTGAAAAGAAAGTAATTTTGAAATAACTATTTTAGTTCTGAAAAAGTACAGTAATTCCTTTGGCTGAAACAAGAAATTATCTCTTCTTGTTTCTGAGGAGAAAACTAGGAAAGAGACAAAAACAAATAAAAAAAAATCATATCTTCGAATAAAGTGTCACAGTGAAAATTAACATATATTTGTAAAGTTCTTCTAAGAGATCTCATCTCTCTAATGGAAAATTCCACCTGTCTGAGAAGACTGGATTCTAAACCAAATTACTATGCTACCGTTAATGCAGGATATAGTTTAAAACTTTGTTTTGAAAATAATAGAAAATGGTTTGAAGTCCATTTCAGGCCTTCTCAAATATGAAGGCTTAAAGTCTGAATTCTTACAGCAAGCTTGTCTCAAAACAAGTAGGCTCCATCTTGCATTACTTTCAACTTCTACAGCATAGTTGCATCTGAATTAGACACATTCATCTCCCTTTATAGGAAGTGTAGAGAGATAAGTACAATTCATCTCACCCTGAGATAAAAACATGAAATTATTAGATGAACTGTTACAAAAACCAGCTTCTTTCTCCCCAACTCCTTACAGAATTAATGGTCAGGTGTAGACATTTTCATTATAGACATGTGCAATTCAGTATAATAAATCATCCTGTGATGTTTTTGGTGTTTCTTAAAACCATCACAGTTTCCTCTGTGTGCTGGTTTGCTTCAGGAGTAGTGACAGTGCATCTCTGAGTCAGTAGTAGGATATTGAGCCTAGCTGCCCAGCAGAGCTAGAGGCACTGTGCTGCTTTTGGCTGAACACACCTTTGTAAAAATTACTCAGCTGACTCTGGTAGACCCAGAATAGAGTAAAATTTGTAGGATAGAGTATCATCTCTTTAATTACTTTGTAAATCTGCTACTGATGATTACTACATCTCATGTTTAAGGAGACTCCAAGCTCCAACTGCTTTACAGGTGATTAGTCCTTGTGTTTTGCATATTTTCAGTAAGCACTGTCATTCTGATCCCAGCATGAGCCTTGTATTAAGTTTGCTTAAGGAGTAAAAAAACCCCAAAACACTTACAACATTCACACTAAGCTCCCCCCCCTTTCAAGTGAAATGACAGCAGTACATCTTTCGAGTTTAGTCACTGGCCTAGCAAAAGCACAATGACATGGCTGTCAAATTTTCTTTTCAGTATAACAAGAGTTATTTCTTAATCAAGAAATTATTTGGGTTCAATAGAAAGAAAACTTTGGTCAATGCTATTTATGAAGGATTTGTAACTGTATATGGTTTGGAAGTGGAAGCCACTGGAAGCTGATTTCACTGGTCTCAGAAATTCCTCCAGGTTCACCTCCAAAGGATTTATACTATACTCATCAGCTTTCTTTCTGGATCTTAAATTATTTTCATTCTATACCCCACAGGTTAGGAGAAATAAAAACATTCTTTGGAAGGTACAAATATGACATTTCATACTTGCCTGTAGAAGGGAGACTTGGGACAAGCTGATTGACAAAACTCACATCATTATGGTCCTATGTAATAGCTAATGGGAAGAGAGCAAAGGAAACTGCTGCTGTAGAAAAGAATAGGCTGAGCAGAGCAGGAGCAAGAGAGTCTACTTACTGATAAAGATATAGATAGTGTGCTACAATAAAGAACTAAGGACACAGAACAAAAGCTGACTGGCAAACTGTATATGGTCTTTTTATCAGAGACCACTAAGGTGAAAGCAGAGATGTTGGGTTAGGGATTTCAGTAGCAGTCCAGAAATGTTTTTTCAAGGAGTTACTGTTGCCAGAAAGGCAAATGACAGCTTCATTAGTTGCCCTAAGTGCTAAGATGCCTGTAAATACAAAAGTCTATTTGCTGCTGGAAAATGAAACATTTTATTTGTGAGAGACATGTCTTAATTTTACAAATGACTTTGTAAAATTAATGGTTTAATACAAAAAAGTCATGGGGATTTTGCATAATATTGCTACTGTACAGAATAAATTTTAATTAACTAGTTAACCTTTGATTTTTATAATTATACAAATTAATTAAATGTAACTCTGGTTGACTTATGACAATGATGATATTAAATATTTTAACATATTTTAATAGACCTGATCATTGATCAAGTTCCATAGCTACAATAACTGTTCCTCTGGCTTACTGCCCTTATAAATAAATATTGGGTACAATTTTCTAAACCAACTTTCCCTTATTGCAAATTATATAGATTACATAATTGAGAAATATTAATTATCCATATATTTTTACAGTAATACAATATTCTGTAATATAACTTGACACTGAGCTAAACTTTCTCTTTTACATTTCAGAACTCAGAAGCTTGATTTAATAGGTTAATTTTGAAGACCCATTGTAAAGTAGAGTTCAAACACATGAACTGGAAGGTTTAGTTTTTTATCTTTGTTTATTTTTAAAGTAAAAGTGACTATATTTGTCTTTGTGAGGATTGTCACAGACACAGCAGTGCATAGTGTCATGTGAAAAACAGGCATGTTACTTCTTCAGTAAAAAGCAGGTTACTGATTAAGCTGCAAAATACTTGATTGTAAAACATTTAAAGAAAAAAATTACAGAATTAACACACTGAACTTGGTCTTGACACAGTCCATCCAAGACAAATCACAATTAGATGGGGAATGAAAAGAGGCTCTTAAAGCCTATAACAATACCATAAAACATAAAACAAAAACTCACGTTACTGAGTTTTAAGTAATGTACAGGAAAGCAGGAAGAATAAGCAAATGTTTCATCCATGTTAAGAACTGGGTAAGGTTACAATACTAATAAGGAATATTTTTAAAACTGTTTGATCATATAATGAACAGATCTAATCATTGATCAGTTTTCATAGACTCAATAACTGTTCCTTTGGTTTACTGTCCTTATAAACAGATATTGGATACAATTTCCTAAACTAAATCTCCCCTGCTGCAAATTAGGCAGATTACATAACTGTGAAATATTAATCATCCATCTCTTCTTACGATAATTTAATATGTGCTTAGAGACAACTATGACATACCCTTTCATTCTTCTCTAAGCAAATTCAATTTACTTTAAAATTTTTCATTCTGGGTTCTGTTTGCAAAACCTTGTATTTCTGATGTTCTTTCAGTTTGTTCCAATTTATTGGCATCTTTCTTAGTGTGATGTCTAGAACTGGACACAGTGTTCCCACTTAGACTTACCTTTCATGGAGCAATGCAAAATAATTGCCTGCCATAAGATAACAGTGACACTCAATTATGGTAATCTTTTTACTTAGAAAAGTGGGCATTGTATTATTTTTGAGTCATCTATGGTTTGATTTCTGCCTAGTAAGAGAATTTCTGCTTTCCTTGTTTGTATCTCTTGTTTATAAAAACCTTCCTAACTTTGTGTCCCTTACCACGTATTATTCCTTTCAGTCTTCTGGTTTTCTGTTTTATATCTCTGTATGGGTATGCATTTTGTGCAGGACTGGGTCTTAGAGACAGAGACACACTACATACAAATCTCTTTAGTTTCAAGGTTTTGTAGCAGTAATGGCATATAATTTCCCATCTTTTCTCTTTATTGAAACAGTTTGTTCTTTTGACTTAATAGTGACATTTGTCAACACTAAAGCTTTTTCTGAAGTTTTTTCCCCAGCCTGGGGTCTATTCTATTCTATTCTATTCTATTCTATTCTATTCTATTCTATTCTATTCTATTCTATTCTATTCTATTCTATTCTCTGTGCTGAAATTTGCATTTGTTTGAAGATTTTTATTATTTCACTGTTCTCACTTATTCCTCACCCTAAAATCATAAACTACAACTTTGTGATTAGTTTTATCTTTTGTACTTCTCTACACTGTGACATAATGCCTTGTTATTCAAAATATACTGTAAAAGAGCTGCTCTTAATTGTTTTTTCCAACTTTTTCAAACCCATTTTTTCAAACATTTATTGCTATATTTTTCCTCCAAAAATATAGTTGCAAAGACTTCCATTACTGTTTTTTTGTTTCACCGGATAATTCACAAACAAGTTTATTTTGGCCCACACCACATTTTAACTTAATTGCATATTAAATACCTACAGTTTAATAAAGGCTGTTTTATTCTGGTTTATTTTCAATCAGATACTTTCAAGAGATATTTCTCTCAGTTCTTTGTGAACTTCAAAAAGCCTGAGAGGTTAGATGTCGTTCAAGAAGTGCTGAAACAGAAGAAAAAAAGCAGATGGTGCAAATGTGTGTAACCCTCTTAATTTTGGATTTTATTTTTTTAAGAAAGACTCTATTTCTATGCTGATTTCAGTCAGTTTATGCCTTAATTTTTCCTCTGCTTCTGATCAAGCCTTGGGTATTGTTTCTGTAAGTAGAAGGTATTTTTTCCTATTTGATCCCTATACTCAGAATACAGACACCTAATGCTATCTTACCCAAGACTACATTTTAACATCCTGCTATTCTACCTTGCTTCTATAAAAATAAGATTTCTCCCTTCTTTTTTTTTGTAATCTGCTTTGTGGACATTTTACTAAGTTGGTAATTCTTCATTTAATTCCAGATCTGTGTTACCAAGGAATGCTGCTTTCACTTAATTTCTTCATCATATCATAGAATAATAGAATTGTTGAATAGTTTGGGTTAGAAGGTACCTTTAAAGGTCATCTAGTTCAACCCCCCTGCAGTAAGCAGGGACATATTCAACTAGATCAGGTTGCTTAGAGCCCCATTAAACCTGGCCTCAAGTGTTTCCAGTGGTGGGACACCTAACACCTCTGGACAACCTGTTTCAGTGTTTAACCACTCTCATTGTGAAAAAATTCTTTGTTATATCTAATCTAAATCTACCTTTTTTTAGTTTAAAACCATCATCTGTTGTCCTGTTGCAACAGGCGCTGCTAAAAAGACTGTCCCCATCTTTCTTCTAAGCCCCCTTTAAGTGCTGAAAAGCTACAATGCGGTCTCCCCAGAGCCATCTCTTCTCTAGGCTGAACAACCCTAACTCTCCCAGCCTTCCTTCATAGGAGAGGTGTTCCAGACCTCTGATCATTTTTGTGGCCCTCCTCTGGACCTGATCCCACATGTCCATGTCTTTCCTGTGCTGAGGATTCCAGACCTGGACACAGTACTTCAGGTGGGGTCTCAAGAGTGCAGTAGAGGGGCAGAATCATCTCCCTTGACGTACTTGCCATGCTTCTCTTGATGGCTGGATATGGTTGGCCTTATAGGGTGTGAGCACACATTGTCAGGTCATGTCTAGCTTCTCATACACCAGTATCCCCAAGTCCTTCTCTGTAAGGCAGCTTTCAATCCCTTCATCCTCTAGCCTGTATTGATATTGGTGGTTACCCCGACCCAGGTGCAGGACCTTGTATTTAGGCTGGCTTCCTGACTACTTTGCATGAATGGAATATGTCAAAGATCTGTCTTTGTGTTCATTATATGTGAAAGCTGAAGTTTGGGGTAAGCAACTATTTCCACCTAAATTACACCTAATTCTTTAACATTACAAGATTAGCCTTCACCATTACATACCTTAGGCTTATCAGAGAAGGGTAGAGGTTGGAAGGGATCTCTGGGGATCCTCTTGTCCAACCACCCAAATCAAGCAGGGTCACCAAGAGCTGGTTGTCCAGAACCATGTCCAGACATGTTTTCATTATAACCAAGGAGGGAGACTCTGTAAATTTCCCTGGACAACTTGTGCCAGTGTTGTCACCTCCACAGTAAAAAAACAAACCGGTTTTTCTTTATATCCATACAGAAACTCCTCTGTTTCAGTTTGCACCCATTGCCACTTGTCCTGTCTCTATACTGAGGAGCCCAGAGTTGGACCCAAACCTCCAGGTATAGCATCACCAGTGCTGAGGAAAGAGAACCTCAGCCTTCTAGAAATGCTCTACCTAATGCAGCCCAGGAGGCTGTTGGTCTTCTTTGGCACAAGGGCACACTGTTGCCTCATGTTCAACGTGTCCATTAGGATGCCCAGGTCCTTTTTTACAAAGCTACTTTCCATGTGATTGGCTCCCAGTACTGGTTACTGGAGTTATTTCTCCCCAGCTGCAGGACTATGCACTTCCCTTTGTTGAATTTCATGAGATTCCTATCTTGCTCACTTCTTTAGCCTGTGGAGGTCCCTCTGGATGGCCGCACAACCCTCTGGTGTAACAACCACTCCTCCCAGTTTGTTTTAATCTTCAGACTTGCTGAGGGAACACTTTGCCCCATCACCCAGATCATTAATGAAGATGTTGAAAGTGATCGGATCCAGTACTGACCTCTGTGGTACATGGCTACCTACTGGCCTCCAACTAAACTTTGTGCCCCTGAAAACCATTCTCTGGGCCTGGATGTTGGAGCAGTTCAATCCACTTTACTGTCTGCTCATCCTGGCCATACTTCTTTATGAAAGCCTCACTGAAGTCTAGGCAGAAAATATGCATTGATTTAACCTAATCTACAAGCTGGCCTTACTCTTCTGCTAGAGATAAATTCTGTCTGTGTCTCCACTGCAGTTGATATTTGTGTGTCTTTAAGCTGTTGAATCTCTGAGGTCTGAGAAGAGACGCTTTTTCTCTCTCTTATGCTGTGCAGCCTGATGACTTCCTCCTGTGACTCCTCTGATTTTTAACACAGCTCCTCAACAATGGCACACCTCCTTCAGGAAAGAAGACAATCTTTGCCAGCCTCAGTGGGAGGCCTCAAGTACTATCTGCACTCTGGGACTTGGATGGCTGCATCCACCACCCAATGCCCAGTCTGGATCAAAGCCTCCACTCTGTCTGGGACAGCTGCTCCAGCATCTGCTGGAAAATGTGCACTGTGGCATGTTACAACTACATGTGAGAATGTCTATGTTGGTTTGAACTGAGACAAGGACCCCCACTTTGTAGCCTACTGTACCAACTTCTGTACACACAGCTGCATCTGTGAGCTGTGCTTTGGGCCTAGCTTTTTTATAAGACTCTCCCTAGCACCACCTAAAACAGTGCTTGGCCATTTGTAACCAGGGGACAGCTTCAGAAAAGGCTTCAGGCACCTTTAGGTCAAGGGCAGCTGACTGAGCTTTTAGAAGATGATAGAGGTTATGTCTGCCTTACCTGTCAGCAGAAGGTATCCTCAAGTTTCTCAGACTTGAAATACAAACATTCCCCAATGACCCTGGACCTTGTTGCCAGAAGATCCAGAAACTCTAAAAGCAGAACCCAGAGACTGTTGCTCAAACAGCTGTGACTTCTAGCCACCCCTTTTAGCTGCACTTGTCAATGAAGCGTATGCAAGTAAGAAAAGTCTTCTGTAGACTGTAAAGCAGATTACCAGTTCACACAATTCAAGCATTTATGGCTTTTCTCTTTTCAGTAACTGTTGCCTGTTGCAGCTCATGTAAAGTGGTCACTGGAGAGAGCAAGAGAGAATTCAAAAGCTCCAGACTATCCTTCTGTATTAGCAGAACAACTCAGGAAAGGTAGTAGTGTAATTTTCAAACCATCTTCTCTTCGTGAATATGTGAAGCACTTAACTTCTTGGGCTGCCACACTCGTCCTTCATAAAAAACTTGTATCCTGTCTGAGGTGAATGAGTGCACTTTGAAGTCTGCCTTTCAAAGCTGAGAGTCTTTTTTTTTTTTTTTTTTTTTTTTCCTTCTGAGAAATTTTATGCTCATTTCCAGTCCTCTTACCACAGTTTTGGTCAAATAGCACATCCTTACTCTTACTGTAGTGGGACGTTCTTGCCTCCTGTAAGGTTTGATATTTGCAGCATTCATGCTGACTACCTTCTTGCATTAATTGTATTGTTTCTAAAATGGAGTCTTTTCTCTCCATAGAAACCACCAGATTTTGTCAGCCCAAGGGTCCATCTGGTCCAATATCCTTGCTCTAACAGTGTCAAGTAGCAGACGCTTGAATAAAATGCAGAAGTAAAAGGAATCTATTAAATATCTTTCCTTGAAATGCCCTACTGGCTTCTGGCAATCAGCAATTTAGGGATTCCTGCTGACCTATTCTTAATTGCATTAGATGGTATATATATCTTTCCTACCACTCTATAAATTCCAGTATAGTGTGATATCATTTAGGAATTGACTCTAATCATGTGTATGGCTCTCTTCTCTTCTTGGTTGTTGCATAATACAATAATACAAACATATGCAATAAAAGCTGCAAATTATAGTTATGTTTAATAAGGCAATAATTAAAAATAGGAATCAATTAACAGAACAAATAAATTAAAAGAGGATTAATGATAAAAAATGTCACTTTTAGTTTTAGCTGCATAGGAAGAAAAGATTAAATGTTTTATAATTGATGTGCACTTTACTTTTTCAGCCAGAAATTACTGGAAAGCCAAGAAAGTTATAGGATGCATACAACTCAACTTGAGACTCTTCATGGAAGATTACTGGTTCTAAACACAGCCTGTGAAAGGAAATATTTTAAAATTTATGAAGCATCCTAATACTGTAAACATGTGAGACTGTATTTGCTTCAGTTCATGATGTGCCGAGCACCTTCTCCTGCCAAACTGATGTAGGTTTGCTGATTTGGATTATAAAGTCTGAGATGTGCTGGGGGGGAAAAAAAAAAAAAGTAAAAAGGTAAAAAAAAAACAAAACAAAAAAAGGATACTAAAAAGTAAATGTTAAAAAAGAATAACAAATGAAAGTGGAAATGATATGGAATTGAGAATTAAAGAGTTAGGCCAGATTATGAAAGACGCTGTGTATTTTTTAGCTGATGCTCAGCATTCTTGATTCCTGCTACAGCCATTGAGTACCTAATGAGCTCATGTCCTAGTTTAAATACTTCACTATGGAAGTGTTCATCAGTATACAATGTAATTCTTGTAATGACTGCCAATACAGCCATTATGCTAATGAGACAGATAGAAATGAAAGGAGGTAAAAGGAAAAAATTATAACTAAAATTCAAAGTGGTTTTGATGCTTCTAGTTTTAGTTAAATTATGTTCCAAAGAATCGTGACGGGATTAGGAGGAAAGGAGAGTAAATATTGCAGATTAAAGAAAAAATTGCTTTAGTACTTCTCATGTAGATTCAGGGGCCATTCAATATTCTCATTAATATTTTAATACTGAATTTAAGTAGGGCCTCATCCTGAAAGACCTACCCGTGGGAGAATTTTGGACTTCAGAGTACTTTGACATGCTAGATGCTAATATGATGGTTAATAGGTAAACCAAAGTGACAGGGCTAAGAGGATCCTGAACAGTTGAACTGAAATAACAGCACTAGAAGAAGAAGAAGAAGAAAAGATAGAGTTCAAACCATTTGCTTGAAATATAAAATAAAATACTGAAGCAGGTAATGGTAAAGTATGATTTAACTGAGACAAAAGTGAAAAGAAGAGGATGGTTCTAAGGTATGTACATAGCCAGTTTCTGTGGCTACATACTTCAGAAGAGATCTTCATGAGTCATTTGGGCACTAATAGACCATAATGTCCAACTTCAAAACTATCTTGGGAGAACAAGCAGGTTTTGTTTTATGCCTCAAACACTGCAGAAAAGATTATAGTGACTTGATAATGATCTCACATGAGTTAAGAGTTGCTTTGTTATCAGGAATGATGTTATCCAGCATAACTTGGAACATCAGATGCTGCTTCACTTCCTGCAATAGCTTGCACCACTTAGAGGAAAGCAAGGTAGTGTGGAGAAAGTTTGAAGCCCACTTTGACGTCATTCTACAAACCTATTCTAGAGGTCAAGTCTGACTTTGGAAGGTCTCTATTTAAGACAAAACTTTTGTCCTGAAGAAAGACCACTGATGTGAACCTCCAGAACCTGATACTTTTTTGTTAACTTTCCTTCCAGCAACTTTGCAAGAACTGTATGTTGAATTCTAACATGGTTTTATTTTAATGACAGCCTTCCAGGTTGCATGACTAGTACTGAGTCATATTCCCATGATGTTTTTCATTCCATGACTTCAACCATTTCCAGTATTCTACCCTGTCACATTCAGAAAAGTTGGAAAGCTTTTCAATACCTCTCAAGAGTAATTCTTTGTCATGATGACTGCACAGAGCCATACAAGTAAAATGATAGCAATAAATAAAACTTACCAACTTCATGAAAATTGATGAAATAAACATATATTCCAAGAAGGAAAACTTTAAACAATGCACCATTAAATTAGTCTAGGTCTACTTAAATGTAAAGTTAGGGGCAGTTGAAACATTACAGAACTCTTCAGTGAATTAATTTGGATTTCTCTATCCTATTACTACCATGCATGAGGCAGAGGTAGCACAGGGACAATGATAAATCTGTTGTAACCTACAGGAAAAATAAAAAAGCTTAAGGCAGAAAAGAAATAGCTAAATATGTAACAAGAAATATATCTGGAAAGGATATACACTTGACCTGCCCTTTTTTATTTTTTTCTTCTTTCTTTGTTTAATGAAGGTGTGTACACCAAATTACCGAAAAATGAAGTAACTTTTCTTTTTTGCTGCTGTTTTACCAAGAATATTGCCCAAAACACTAGAAAAGTATTAGAAGATGCAGTCTTTGTGCATTTCATCAAGATCTGGTTGTTTATGAAAAACAAAATAAAAAAAACCCAACAGATACGGGTTCATATATAAGTAGTATTACACAAGTTGCAAAGCGGAAAACCTATAGACCTTGAGAACCTCACCAATATTAGAAGTAGAGTTGCTCATAAGAGAAAAAGGATAGCTTTCAGGAACATAAAAGCTTTTTAGCAAGTAAATATTCTGATTCTCATGTCTGTGTGAGATAGTACAGCAAATAATGAGCTTAAATTGAAGAAAGAACTGCAAATTAGGAGGACATGCAGAAAAAAAAGAATGAGAAATTTTGTCACAATAAATACATTGAACTGCTGTCCTTAGGAGGACTGTAGAGTTTCCACCACTGGAGGTCTTCAAAAACTGGTTATATAAGCATCATTGAAACATTATATAGGCATTGAGCATAACTGTAGAATTCACAGAGAATGATGCAGACTCTTTGGACCTTGGTTTTGTTTTGGATATACCTTTAACTAGCTATGCAGGTGGAAAAACATTTTTAAAACATGCATTGTTAGTTGAATTATTTGTTTCAGGCAACCGAATACAGTTTCTATAATAGGGCATTTAACAATAATACCTCAAATAAGAAAAAAAACCCCAAAAAACCAAAACACCAAAACAAAACACAAAACTAACCACAACAGCTGTTTAAACTTAGGAAAATTCTAGCTTCTTGTATTTACACTTTTTTTTTTCCCCTCAGTATACAGAAATGAGAACTAAACAAGCCCTGAGCAAGATCTGAACAAGTTTTAATCAAAATTTAATTTCCCATATTTAGAGTGGGAAAGATAACAAGGACAAGTGGGGGACAAAGATGTGAATTAGGATGTGTAACAGGGGAAAGAAATCAGATTTGATGACAGAATATTTCTGTTCAGGCAAGAGAAAGCCTAACAATGCTGGCAAACTACAACAGCGAGCAGAAACAAAATAAGATTGCTCTGATTTGGGCACCAAGCAGAGAGAAGTAAAAGTCTATCTTTTCATGCCAAAGAAATTAATCTAATCCAAGTCACAGAACAGTTTTTAACCTTTTTTTGCAGAAACAAATTCTTCAGCTTGGAAATGCCAGTGCAGACTGAACAAATGTGTCTCCTGATGTTACACAGTCTTCAGCCCCCTCTAGTCCACCCCCACAATCCTCCATTTGGGAGAAATTTGAGGCAACCCCTCCTACTGCCCTTTCTCTTCCAATCAGTGAGAAACAGACTCCCAGCTAGGTATTAAGCAGTCTTGAGATACGGAGTTCATTTTGTTTGTTTGTTGTCGTTTGTTTTTCTACAGTGAAAATACATTTGTTTTCAGTAAAGAAATTCCCTTCCTTAGCCACCTCCAGTTTTCTTTAAGTGAGGCCATTTGTTTTCAGCAGTGCTGAATTTTATTCTCTCTTGCAAACACGTTCAGTCTTTGCAGCTACAGTACAAACAGCAAATGCTCACCAGAATCACTTTACCTTTTCCCTTCTTCCCCCATACCCTCAGCCCAACTCCTTCAACAAACCCAGCAGCAGCAACCATATGTTATACATTAAAGACAGTCAGAGAGGTTAATATTAATTTATATGGTGCCTCCATTGACAGAAATTTCAGACTCAGAAAAATGGTGTTTATTTTCCTTAGCTTGAACTATTTTGAATTTCTCAACAGATAATAACATTTTGAAAAGTTGCATAGACGAATTCATTAATAATTTATTTCTTCATGTCTTCCAACAATTTTTGTGATGTGTAACTATAGGAATGCATCTGCTTTTTCCTCCAAAAGGAAATAGGTTTTTCTTTCCCATCTATACATACATTCTCATGCATACTTTATTTTAGATATTTAACCAAAATTGTCATAACATAGGGAACCAGTTCTGAACAAGAAGCACTCCTCTAGCAACAGATATTGAGCAGTGCACCTATTGTCTAAGCAAGATGCCAAAGACCGCCTGATAGAAATACATAACCTTTACTTTGTGTTTGAGTACTATATTCCTGTGGTGCTGCATAACCTTGGGCTTACAAAAAGACTGTATCTGTGCTCTCTATGCAAAAACTTTTTTATGTATTTTTAAAATTGACAGCAGTGGGAGTTTTGGTTTTGCAGGTTTAAGGAATACAATAACTAGGTTCTCAGAATGTAACAAGGTAGAAGAAAAAAAATATGAATATATACAGATATTCAAAAGTCATCTGCATTGTCCAAATTTTTCTTCTGTAGAAGTCCAATGAGTGTTTTATTGCTCTCTGTAATGGAATCAGTGTTATTCATTTTCCAGTGGTTCTTCTGACTATTTGATGTCTGAAAACATTTTTCTGCAGCTGAGTGAATACTGAGCAGATTAAAAACTACGAGGATCAGATGTTGGATGTCTTCTCTGTAGTACAAACTGTATGTGAACAGCTCTTAGTACACAGGCTATTCAATATTGCCTTTTTTAAACAATGGAAAATTTTTGCTTCTTTGCATAACTTTTATATTTGGTTCTGGATGAGCCAGGAGATGACCAGTTGTACAAACATCGGTATCACTGAAAGCGTCACTTGGCTCCAAGATCAGGTCAGTGATCAGATTTCTCACTGTTTGTTGTGACTGGTACAATATGACTTCAGTAAATAATAGAAACAGCAGAAGTCTGGAGGTGAATGAAAAATCTATCTATATTTAGCAGCAAATTATCTATGATAAGAATGTCTGTGAATTCACTAAATCCATGATACTGGATTTAGCAATAATTAATGGAGTTATGTTCCACATATTGTGTTAAAATTAATTCTTCTTTTTCCTAAAAAGTGTTTGTTGTTTTTAATTCCAGTGTGCTTCCTCCTTTCTTTCTCGAGATGATAAGCTAAGGGAGAGTCTGATTATCTGAACTGGTTTTGGCTTTTTATGTGACAGCTTATGTTCATTTACTTTGAAACTATGATCCATCTTTCTAAAAGCCTTCTGCCTGCAGCAGCACTATACTACAGTTTTCCATACAATTTTGCAGGATATTACTCTCGTATTCCCCACCCCCACACCCCATATCTCTTCATTCAGCTAGTGTGTTTTTACCCAGTCTATCATCTGCCGAACACATCCTGGGGGTGGCAAGTGGGGAGATGTGCTTATTTATACAGGGGACAGTGTAGTCCAAATTTCTTAAATTCTTCGTAAGATCTGAGTGTCAGATCAAGCCCAACATGGAAAACTATGTCAACACTTATCACATGCACTTTTAAAGTCCTTTCAGAAGTTAAATCCTAACAGACAAATTTCTCACCAAGTAGGTTATATTAGATGTTCAGGACAGAACAGATGATTTGGGGGTGGGGACACTACAGTCCAGACACTGGTTCCAACCATTACTTTAAAAATAGTTCTTCCTAAGACTTTGCAACCATTCTTTGGTTCCCTCTTACTATAACCTAAACAGTTCTGTTATGAAAGAACTTTAATTTAGAAGAAGAGAAAGTGATTGTCTGAGCAATCTGCATCCTACTAACTCTCAAGTAAAACCTTCTGGAGGAGCCTGAACCTCCTAAGACCTCACTGGATAATGTTTCTATTACCCTGCCAAAACAGCCCCTTGTTAAAACATCAAGTAAATTGAATTGCAGGCCACATGAGCTTTTAAGGTGTGTTAAAGAAGAGAGAATAGCCTGTGCTAACAGACTTTAAAGAAACTAATTTATTTTACTCAGTACTGTCAACATTCCATGACTATATACTATGATTTATATGTTGATTTAAAATTGTCAAAGTTGAGTGCGAGGTTGTGTCATGATGAAAAAAGTTTATATGGGCAAATAATTCTGTGGGGGAGAAAAACTGGAATTTTCTATAGTACTTACCAAGTACTTCATGACCCTAACTTCAGTAACTTCTTTTCAAATCCTTTAGAAGTGACACTTTCTCCATTGCTACCATGTTATGATATATCAAAATTTAATTGAGTCATAATTTCCTAGTTAACCTTCTTGAAAAACACACTGTATCAAATGAATGCAAAACACGAAACATATTTTTGTATTAATGTTTTTGTTTATGAGATGTATTTTTATCTTATCAGGAAAACCATTAATTTTAAATGAGGAATTAATCCCCCTTGACGTTTGTGTGTGTGTGTTTAGGTTCCAGCATTGTCTGTAGCCTTGCATATAGTGACAAAATCATAAAATGATACCTTCAAAGATGTTAAAGAAACTCCGGAAACTAGTAGTCCATTGGGAAATACAAGCAAGTAACATCTGAGAATTATATGATGATGAGGACTGGAAGTACTGTTTTTCAGGAAGAGAAGGGAAACATTTCTGAGGCAGTTTACTAAATCTCTTTGTAGTGATTTCACCAGTTCTTCTTTGCTTGGAGGTACTGGGAGCCTGGAGTATTTGAGCGAGGGTGTTGGTATACTTCTGTTTATATGTATAATTCTGTTTATATGTGTCCTGAGCAGCTAGATGCTCCTGTATTAGGATTTAGGCAAAACAACATCTTACTTCCTGTAACACTTTAATTTCTGTATGCAGTCAGGCTATGCTGGACCCCTTGGAAAAGGTGGTTGCGATTATTTTCTTTTTAAAAAGATTATGCTGTTTCCACCAACCCTTTGCTCATTCTTTTACTCCAGGGGGCTAAAGCACTTCCAGATCCTACAGAAACAGAGAATTCAATCTCTATTCTGCAAGTATTAAATCAATGTCAGTCTGTACATATCCTCAGTAGGGTGAGAAGACTTTGCATCTTTCTTGCTGAAGCTGGACCGTAGTGCATTCCTTAATGCAAGATTTCTGGGACTAGGAGAGAGAGGTCAAAAGGTAGCTTAACTGTAACTTTATAGGGGTGAGAAAAATAGTTCCTTTACCCAGGATTATGTTGTATGAATTAGATGTTTGGTAGAAAACATATCAGTAAAGGAAAACAAACCTTATTTCACTCTTTTTGAGAACAGTTTGTAGTCATCTACTATTAGTATTCCAGTCTCCAGATGTTGATCAGACATAGAGGCATCTGTTTGCAGCCTTTAATGAGCTGCTTGAATCTCAAATGTGAGTGAGATTGTACACTGTTCATAGCATTTGCTGTTGGCACCTCTCCATTCTCCCTTAAGGAACTTTAAGTAGTCTTCCTGAGGTACTTAATTATCTCTGTATATCATGTAGAGATTACAGGTATCTAACTTCTGGGTTTGAGAGCAGAGGCGGGAATGTCAGTTTTCACAGCAACTCTGTCCTTCAATAGCTCTAATTCTCAGTAACTTGCTCTTTCATCAGTCCAGTCTGGCAGAGCAGGGAATTAAATGCAGGTTTCACTTCTACTCACTGAAGCTCTTGAACTGTACTTCGTTTTGGGTACCTATCAAGAGCTGACTTCCTTGCTAACTGGAGGACATAGGGAACTGTACTTGAGGATTTACTTTGGAGATCAGCTATTTATTTCCTGTTCATGTATTAAATGATTCTGTACTATGCAAAGACTTCTTCTTGCTGAGAGACATTTTAATAAAAGCTGGTAACTGATGCCTAGGATTACAGTAATACTGATATAGTAGCAGCATTTTCTACTCCTTCATGACAATCTTCAGAAAAACCTGGGGAACAGAGGAGGCTGCCATGAACATTTATGGTTTTACTTACTGTAGTAGCTACTTCTAAATAGCTAAAAATTGCACTGATAATCCAGAACCAAGAAACAACTTCACCTTGTGAAAGGAAATTGATGTCACTGGTGTGGTAGAGCAACTAATCCAGGATAAGATCTGTTATGAACAGGGTCCATAGTGACAGGCCCCTTGGAAATACACATCATAGAAAAAGTTAAAAAAAAGGTTTTGGCAACTGTGAAAGCACATTTGTGGAATTTGGCATAATCTAGTTAGACTGTAGTTATCTCTTTCTTGAATAAAGGCTGGTGCTATTCATTTGATGTTGAGACGAAACAGAAACCCTGCTGAGAACTTTAATAAGATACCTAACAAGGGAAATTCTCCACATTAGGCAGCCTGGCTAGCTGACAGTCACTGCTGTGCTATTTCAAGATGCTGTAATGTGCCCCAAGTTAATATAATGGACCTCTAGAATGCTTCAATGAAATTCGGTTCTGTATAATATTCATTGAGTTATTATATATGCACATAAACACACACATATGTCTGTACTCCATAAAATAGAACAGCTGGACGAAGTTGTATTGTCATGTGAAAAGGGTGACTGTGGTACTAATCCTTCCACTCTAACCTATAAAAACCAAGCTTGTGTCTTAGAGACAGAAACCCAACATTTAAATGCTGCTGTTGTAGGCTAAGAATTTAATTGAAAGTATAACTCAAAGCAAATTTCTTCAGGACCTAAACTCAATCAACTTGAAAATTAAAGCAAAGAAAGAAAAAGGGAATGAGATTGTATTTTTTTTTTAAATTTGAGCTTTTTATATTCTTTCACATTTTAAGTATAAATGAATAGTAGCTTTGTAAGAAAAATCTTACAGTTTAAAATTATCAATTATATTTTTCAGGTTATTTCCAATGAAATTTCTTTGGAATTATAAATAAGGACAAGCATTTTCTGTTGAATGACTGAAAATTATTAGCTGAAGCATTTCCAACAAAGCCTATCGACATCAAAGGTATCTCTTTTTTTCTGAATATATATTTGTTACGGAGTTAGATGAAGAGAGTTGAATTAATTCATACAATCACAGAATTATAAAATCATAGAATTTTCAAGGTTGGAAGGGACCTTAAAGATCATCTAGTTCCAACCCCCCTCCCATGGGCAGGGACATCTCCCACTAGAGCAGGTT
>WUAM01000431.1:124564890-124579823 GCA_024336885.1 Actenoides hombroni | reverse complement strand
CTTCTCTTCTCTTCTCTTCTCTTCTCTTCTCTTCTCTTCTCTTCTCTTCTCTTCTCTTCTCTTCTCTTCTTTTTTTTATCTTTTCTTTTTTATCTTTTCTTTTTTTTTCTCTCTTTTCTTTTAAGAAAGATGTGGAAGGAGGAAAACATTAAAAAAAAATAATACTTTTTTTGTTGAAACCATTATTTTGGAAGCTTAAAAAGTTTTCACAGCACACCTCTTTCCTTCCCCTTGAGAAGTCATTTTGTTAACCTATCCAATGAAAGCAGTCAACACATCCATTTATAGAGAAGTAAAAATACTGACAAATGTTTGCTGTAATTTTATACTTGTTGACATCCTCTGTCTTTCATTTTTGAGATTTTCTTCAGTGTTTGAGTTTCTGACTGGAAGAGGTAGCAGCTGAGCTGGGGGCAGTTGATGAACCAACTCCTTGTAGCTGCCCAACTTGTCTGGACACTGGAGTGAGGACCAACTCCTTGCTAAACTACTGCAGTTTGCAGAAATGTTAAATTAACCTGTTTTCCGTTTTTGTGTGGGTATCTGTCTCGGTGCAATCACCTGTGGCATCTGGGTAACATGGAGTCAAAGCAGAGCTGGCCGTTCTGGAGCAGGAAAAGTGCCTTGCCTCAGCTGGTTCTTGTAGTTTAACTCAAGTATTAAAACAGGTCCTACAAGGTCTACTATATTTGTGGTACAAAGACAGAGCTATTCTCAGATGCGTTATTAGTTTTATATTATGGTCACCTACCATATGCAATATGCATGTCGATGTGACTAGAAAGTAAAAAGTATTTTATGACATATTGAGTACCAGAAAAAAGAAAAAGTAGATATATTTGACTTTTAGGTAGTAATTATTGTATGTAATTTATTACTATCTACAAGGGTTATTGTGAGGTATAATTAACATCTATAAGGTATCACAAAATCTTGTGCTGTACAAATGTCAAGCATTACTGTTATTGACTTGGAGTCCCTTAAGAGCTGTAAGAAACTAGTCACTCTCTTAGGTTTAATTTAGAGATGATGATCCTGTAGATTACTGATATTAAATCAATATCTCTTTGGAGGAACAGCACTATGTTCTCTCCCAACATATTACTTATGTGCTTAATAGTGGAAATGTACTCTCTTACTCTAGAGCTGGATGAAATTTTGCTGTTATAGAAGTTTGTGGAAACAGGATTTTAAGTTCTGCCTCTAAAATATATCCATAATAACACCTTTCTTTTTCTTTAATTTGGAAACTCCCAGTATTCACTTAAGACCTGATAAGTGATTAAGAAAGAATTTTTTTTCATTGGTGGCAGGCTTTGAATATATTTGGTAACTTAGCTTTGTAACAGAGGCAGAAGAAGTTATCTTCATTATGTTTACAATGCAAATTGTTTTACATTTATAGTAAAATTTGATGTAACTAACTTTTAAATTTTCTGAAGAAAACTCTTCCTAGAAATTACTACTTTTACTGCTTAGCTTTAAGCTTCTTGTAAGCTAAAAATATGAAGATAATTCTTCAAAGAAATAAAATAAACTAGTTTAGCTTTAGTGTATTTATGTGTGAGATTAAGGGATGGCAAAGAATGACAGTTCCCAACCACATCTAACCTAGGATTTACGCAGTCCTAAACAGACAAGGTAAGTTGCAAATCTTCTTGCCAGGGGCAGGGAAATGAGCACAGAAGGCCATGAAGGCACCTTCTGCATGCCAACTTTCTTTAAATCTGCGACGAGACATAACAATTGCTCACCGCACTTATCCCTATAAATCTCTTTATAACCTAATATTGTAGGAGCAATGCTCTAGGCAAGGTCTAGATGGTCTGAAAATAAAGATTTTCCTCTTTTTCCAAGTTTTAAAATACACTTCCTAGCAGGTTCTTTCATATGCTTAGAGACAGGAAACAAATTCACTTGACAGATGCATCCTATCACAGCTAAACTGAACAATTCTGCTGCTAAGCACTAAAAGTATTCCACATTATCTGTTAATAATTATGATATCCTGGAGGCTCTAAAATGAAAACTTTAAAAAATAAAACCAAACAAATTCTCACTAATCAGAATAATATCTACATCTAAAACCAAATCCTGATTTCTTTCACTCATAAAAAAATAAGCCACACAAACAAAATAAGTTTACTTCATACATAGTTGTTGCAGTCTTGATAGCATTAATCTCTTTTCTGCTTGAAAAAGAAATCTAAGAAATCATAATCTTCCAATAAAGCTAACAGAGTGTTTCCTGAAGAAATGATTCTTCTTGCCTTATTCATTTTAACAGCAACTGTTTGGGATGCAAGTTTACTTCAGCAAGCAACAGGTTAAAGTTAAACCATGTGTATCAGATAACTCCCTTGTATTTTTTTCATCAGAGCAACTGGTACTAGCATTACACAGAAAGGATGACTAATAATAGTATATCCATTGCAGAGCACAGCAAATGTTGAAGTCAAATTATGTGGCTCCAGGCATTTTTAGAGATAGAATAAACAGTGATTCACCGTGTCACAATCCTCATGACCTCCCTCTTTTTTCACTTATACAGCTACCCATGATCTATGAGTGCCTAAAAAAGCAAAAATAATTGTACAAATATAAGTCCCCCTTGAAAAGTAAAATCAAAATGTGGTAAAGAATGAATGTATCAGGTATGCCTACTGTCATGAATAGGGTTGGATGCAGTTCAGGTATGGATACGAAGCCCCTCTTGCAGTCTGCTTTCCTCTCTGTCTTCATCCCAGCGTACCTAATATTTGGGGCTGTGCTAACATAAGGGTAGATGGCATACCCTTATAAATGCCTCTCTTTGCTATGAGAAAGAAACCATGACTGGTGTGGGGAGAATATTGTTACAGAAGCTTTGGTGACTAGTAAGTTTTATAGTTTGAAATCTGGATTTTAGGTAAAGAGGAAGATAAAATGAAGCATTAACCATATTAAAGAAAGGCAGAGTTCGGGAGCTCTTGATATATGCTTGAGCATATAAAAGTCCATGGGGCCAGGAAGGGTGCTGGTAGAGTCAGCTCTCTATCATCTTTGAAAGCTTACACCAGCTGGGGGGGCATCTTGATGTCTGGAAAAGGACAAACTTCGCATCCATTTCCAAGAACGTCACCCAGAAAATTACAGGCAAGTCAGCCTTACATCCGTTCTGCTGCAGGTTATGAAATAAATCCTCCACAAAGCCATTTCCAGGCCGAAGAAGAACAAGAATGTAATTGGGAACATCCAGAAAAAATTAATCAAAGAGCAAATCATGCTTGACCAACTGGGCAGCTTTCTATAATGAGATGACTAAGCAGATGAGAGTAGTGAATTTTTGACATTACAAGACTTCCAGCATAATTTCTGATACTATCCCTTGTGACAAAATGAGTAAATGTGGATTGGAGAGGCGGACAATAAATGAGTGAAAAACTTCCTGGACAGTTGGGCTCAAAGGGCTGTCATCAGGAGTATGAAATCCAACTGGCAGCTGATTACCAGCAGTGTCTTTCAGTGACAATATGGGGGCTAATACTGTTTAACACTTCTATTGATGGTCTGGACGATGGGACAGAAGGTACTCCCAGCAACTTTGCAGATGATTCCAAATTGAGGGAATGATTGATATACTGGAAAATAGAACTGCTCTTCAGAGAGACCCTAGCAGGAGAAATAAATGGGCAGAAAAGAGGTTTATGAAGTCCAGCAAATGCAAGATCCTGACTCTGGAGCTGATTAACCACATGCAAAAGTAGAGGCTGGCACCTAACTGGTGAGGAAGCAGCTTTGCAGAGAAGGACATCAGCTTCCAGGTGGACAAGAAGTAGGTGATCCAGCAGTGTGCTCTTGCAGCAAAGAAAACTAAGTACATAGTGAACTGTATCAGCAACAGTACAGTCAGCAAGCTGTAGGTAGAGATCGTTTTCTTTTTGGGCACTTGTGAGACTGCATCTGTTATGCTGTTCAGGGCTCCTCAGCACAAGAACATTGACATGTTCATCTCCACCCTTGGAGATATTCAAAAGCTGTCTGTATATGGTCCTGGGCTACTGTTTCTAGGTGGCCCTGGCTGAGCAGGGAGGATGGACCAGATGGTCTCCGGAGGTCCCTTCCAGCCTCAACCATTCTGTGATTCTGTGACATATAACAGTGTGTCCAACAAAGGGCTGCTAAGATGATTAGGAGGATCAACCACCTGATGGCTGAGGAGAAACAGAGAGAACTGCTTTTGTTCAGCCTAGAGAAGAGAAAGCTAAGGTGAGATCATGTCAATGTCTTCAGCTACCTAGCTGGAGAGTATAGAAAGACAGAAACAGACTCTTTTGGAGGTCCACAATGGTAGGATGGAGGGTAATGGACACAGGCTGCAATGAAATAAATTCCTCTTAAATACAAGAGAAAAAAATCACCACTAAGTTGTTCAAAGAGTTTGTGGCATCTCCAGTCTTTGAGTTATTCAGAACTTGAAGGTCCAAGGTACCCAACAAGGCTCTGAGACCAGATGGTTCCTTTCCTATCTAACTGTGGTTCTGTGAAACTACAGTTCAGGGAAAAAAGGGGTTAAGCATGAAAGCACTGCCATTCTTGCTCATCAAAACACACTGTCATGAGATCAAACTTAGTTATTGCTTAAATCTTACTGTCTAAGTTCAGGAGAAAGAAATAGTCTTTCCCAAGACATACTCTTAAGATCACCCGCAATGTATTCATAACCCAAGTCCCTACTATCTGTTGAATATAGTTTTCAAAAATGCATAGATTATATATGTCTCTGCATAGGCAGGGATATCAGTAGAACATAACTGAATGCTATGGCAACATATCTGAGTTTGTGCTACAGGTACTCATTTGATTGCCAGTAGCATTATAGCTGCACTGGAACAGTGCTCTGAATGGTCAAGTTACCACTGCTGAGAGGATTTACATATAGATATGGAGATATATAGATACATAGCCAAGTGAAGCATTAATTTCACTAGTGTATGCTGCTTGTGGCATCTGAGATATTTTGAATCTCTTTACTTGCTTTCCTCCATGTGTTTGTACCCTTGTCAGCTCTGAACTGCTTTACACTCACTGATTTGAAAGCTCCATTTGAAATTTGAAATTCACCTGATTTCATCTAGAAATACTGAATCCATTGGCATTGTCAGAAGATATAGGTTAGGCCTTGCATACCAGCATACTCTTCTCCAGTTTCCCTCTTGCCTAGGGTAGAGTAGTTCTGTAAAAGTCTCCAGTTAGGTAATTTATGTGCCTGTTGAGTGGCTCATTCAAGATAGCATCCTTACATGATGAGAGACAGAATATTCTGAAATAAGGCTTTTTTTTTTTTTTTACCCTATATAATGAAATATATAGTGAGCCACAAAAAGACAGTGAGTGGGCATTGAGTGGTAATTGAGATACCAGTCTGGTGTACTAAGGAGTAAAGTTCAAATCTCTTTTCTTGGCTATGTATTGTATAAAAGTGATTTAATCTAACTAGGAGAGGATTCATGAGGTTAGGAACTATAAATTGCAATATATATTTTTTCCCACAGGAATGATCAGACTGTGAGTTTAGAGGGAGAAGGAGCCTCTAACAAGCAAACTTGGCCAGCTCACGTGAATCTGAATATGACTTCTGTGAATCTTACCCTTCAGTACCTAATTCTTCTGATGTACTGACAGAGGCTAGCTATTTACAATGGGTTTTGAGTTAAGCCAGTTAGGTTCTGATGCATCAAGCTTAAGAATCTCATGTGGATTCAGTTCAAAGAAGGTAGTCGTTGTTATGCCCTGTTCCTATTTAATGTGCAACAGTTTGGTCATTGAACTCATATTTTCAACACCGTATGCACTGTTTTGCTAGACTAAAAGTAAGATCTGCATAGCAGTGTAGAGGAGGTGTAAACGGCATTCTGAAAAAGAATTTACTTCTAGAGGCTTTTGGCATGCCCCCTCATTAAGCATCTAAGACAGGAAAAGTCTTACATGACAAAGAATCTTAGAATAGGTCAACCATTTTTAGTTCTTCTCAGTTAGAGATAAGCTTACGCTGGAACTGTACCAAAATGTCATAATTCGAGCCAGTCTCTGTAAGCAGGGAAAATCCATGTGTCAAATCAGTTTATGCTCTCTGCAAGGAAGATCAACAGTAATCTGTAAACAACAGAAGAGATATTTTCTGTCCTAGTTTAGGTTGAATTCTGTAATTTTGCTTTTATTGGAAAAGAAAGTCCTAGAGGAACTTAAAATGTCAGTTACATTGGAGGAGAGGTTTTGTATTGGGTTTGTGTGGCAAGGTTTTGGTATCAGGGGGGCTACAGAGGTGGCTTCTGTGAGAAGCTGCTAGAAGCCTCCCCCATGTCTGACAGAGGCAATGCCAGCTGGATTCAAGACAGACCTGCTGCTGGCCAAGACTGAGCCCACCAGAAACAGTGGTAGCACCTCTGTGATAACATATTTAAGATGGGAGAAAATTAGCCTGAGCAGTTGCATACAGAGAGAGGAGTGAATATATGAAAGAGAAACAATTCTTCAGACATCAAGATTAGCGAAGGAGCCGGAGGAGGTGCTCCAGGCACTGGAGACGAGAATCCCCTGCATCCTGTGGTGAAGATCATGGTGAAGAAGGCTGTCCCTCTGTAGCCCACAGAGGTTAATGGTGGAACAAATATCCAGCTGCAGCTTTTGGAGGACCCCATACTGGAGCAAATGGATGCACCCAAAAGAGGCTGTGACCTGGTGGGAAGCTTGCAGTGGAGCAGGCTCCTGGTAGGATGTGTGGACTCGTGGAAAGAGAAGCCCACACTAGAACAGATTTGCTGGCAGGACTTGTGACCCCTGTGAGAGCCTGGCTATTGTGTGCCTTGGAGCTTGTGTGGTGATAAGATCTGCAAAGACCTGTCTGGAGGGGTGAAGTGTTGATTGCTCCCAATGGTCTCTGTGCTCTCCCTTTGGCTCCTTGCAGACATGCTTTAACAAAGGGAAGAGAGAAATTATGCATAGGTGGGACTCTGTCTTTTCTTTAGTTAAGTGATCCTGCTGACTGCCCCATGGGGGAGGCGGCTGGCAGGTGGCACACTACTGCTAGCTCATGGGGCTCATGCAAATCAACGCCACTTCCTGTGGAAATTGGGAATGCCACACAGAGATCTCAAGGGTATGAAAGGACAGAAAAATACTGATCGTGGTGCACCCATCACTGAAGAACTGAAGACTTGGACTGATCCAGTGAGATGTTGCTGGATTCACAGGTGGTGAGAAACTTTTCTTTTCATCTTACTCTCTCTTGCTCACTCTCACTCCCCCTGTCTTTTCCTCTTTTCTAGTAACTCTTTCTTCCTTTCCCTCGAAATTTAGTTGCACCATAAAATAATCACCTACAATAAAATAACACCTTTATCCATACTGTTTGTTGATTGTTTCATTAGGGAGAACCAATAAATTGTTTTGTTATTGTTCCTCGGAGTCATTGTCGTGGGTCTGCCTCCCCAGCAACCCTGCTGTGCAGGGACAGCTTCCTTCAGGGGATCACAAAGATTCACCTCCCTCATTGTCCACTGAGTGGGACGAGATAACCTCTTGCAGCACCCACACTGGAGCAGTCTGTGAATTATTACACCCCATGGAAAGGGCCCACACTGGAGCACTTCATGAAGAACTGTAGCGTGTGGGAATGACTTGTGTTGGAGAAATCTGTGAAGAACTGTCTCCCGTGGGAGTGACCCTACACTGGAGCAGGGGAAGAGTGTGAGGAGTCCTCCTCCTGAGGAGGAAGGAATGGCAGAGACAAGCTGTGATGAACTGACCACAACACCCATTCCCTGTCCCCCTGTGCCACTTTGGGGAGAGGAGGTAGAGAATTTAGAAGTGAAATTGAGCCCAGGAAGAAGGGAATGGTGGGGTGAAGATGTTTTTTAAGATTTGGTTTTATTTCTCATTTCTCAATTTATTTCTCAAATCTTTCTGATTTCATTAGTAATAAATTAATTTCCTCAAGTTGAGTCTGTTTTGCCCATGATGATAATTATTGAATTATGTCTCCCTGTCCTTGCCTTGACTCACCATCTTTTAACTATATTTTCTCTCTCCTGCATAGCTGAGGAGGGAAAGATAGAGTGGCTTTGGTGGGCACCAGGCATCCAGCCGGGGTCAACCTACCACAAGTTTTCAATAGATGATGACCAAAAGATTTAGAAAGAACTGGTATCTTGGAAACTTCCATTTTTTCAGATGTAATCTGGGACAACTAAGGTGGTCTAGGTTTCCAAAATTGGAAATACTGTATTTTGGCAGCTCAGCTGTTGAAAATGTAAGAGTCCAAGTGTAATACCCAAAAGTGAAGCATGAAAAGTCAATACTATTTCTGTCACAAGATTTTACAATTGTCAAGACTTCAATTTCTAATGTATATAAAAGATGACACTTTTAGCAGTACATTGCCCTCTAGCACTGTGCTGTATATTGATTAGATTTTCTAAGAGACCTCGATATTCCTAAGAGGTGTCTGTTCCAAGTATTAATCCATCCTGACCTGACCTGGATTATGAGACCTGATGGGATCCTACTATAAGATGGTATGTCTAAAGGCAGTTTTTCTTTAAAACTTTAAAAAAAAAAAAAAATAATTGTTAGTATGGTTCTGCCATGTAAAGATAATTCTAGAATAGATTAAAGAAAATACAAACCAAAAATTAAGATCAAATGGCCAAAGTTCAAAATAAATAAGATTTCATTTTTTAGATGAAACAAAAATAAGAACACTGTAGTCATCTGAAATTTAGTCAATTGTCTAAACTTGAAAAGAGAGCAATCAGAAAGGATAGGGATAGTAACAGGAAACAGAAAGCTTCCTTATAAACTGGTCTCCACAATAAATCATGATTGTAAGAAGCTTTTTGTGTGGCTTCTCTGAACCTGCATGAAAATTCAACTTTATTAGGAACATTTATGTAATCAGAAATGCTAATAAACAATAACATTTAGACTTATACATTCTAGTATTTATGAAAGTGCTGTAAGCAGACAAGTCATTTCACTATTTAGTACATGCTGCTGGACAGGGACAATTAAGTACCTTATTAATTTAGATATTTTGTAAATGCCACTAGGCAGCTCTTCTAAACTCAGGTACCTGAAGATTTCCGTGTACTGTCTGGTGTTGCAAACATGTATTATAGAACATTTTTATTCATTAACTCTACCATATTATTAGAACTGTAGCTAGTCTGGTTCTCAGAATTTTTTTTATTAGTTCTAATCAGGGCAAACAAGTGCTGGAAGAACTTTCATAAAGTAAGAAACCTCTACTCTGTGTTAGAATAGAATAGAATAGAATAGAATAGAATAGAATAGAATAGAACAGAATAGAATATTTTCTTATGAAAGTGTCACGTAGGACAGTAGAACTTAGATGGTTTATTTTGAAATTACCATATGGAGTCTCCCCTGGCAAGAGATAATACATGCAAACCTCAAGCATAAATCATCAGGCTGAGACAAGAAAGCCAGCTGTGATATTATTCTTAAAAAATCATTTCAGTTCATGAAATATTTGGTGTTGGGGGGTGAGATAGTGTGTTCAAAATCACATATCTTATTAACTGTAGAAATCCTTCCAAGAAACAGATTTGATCAGACCAAACAAATATGATTGCTGATGTTTTATCCTTCTCCCTCTACTTTACAATCCATCAAAGTAGGAATGTCTTGAGGCATTCCCCTCAATGATTTCTAGTCAGCAAATGTTTCTAAAACTGAATCTTTAACTAGATAAGAGAAGCTTAAAGCAGGACATCAACTCTTTGCACTTGACAAAGTGCATGCTGTATCTTCTCTGGGAGTTAATATATTTTATCTTTAGCCTTATCTTTTAGAATATAAGTGATGTAGGGGCTTAGATTTCCTAGAATTCCAGTGAAGAAGGAGATGAAAGCTTGACACATCTGGCTGTAAAATGTGCTGCTATTTTAGCTGGTTGGCAATTGCAGAATACATGACAATGTAGAACAGATGTTAGAGTATTAATCACCATGTTTTACTTTCTGTGGTGAAGTATTTAGGAGTTATTCGAATGATAAGGCTTGACAGCTCATATAAGTTGTTTTCATTGTGCTGAAGCTAGAGAAATAAAATGGCCAAGATACTCCAAAGAGAAGAATAAATTCTCAGAGTTTGTGTGAGGTCTTTCTGTTTAGATAAAAAAGACCTAGCAGCTACTTATAGGTCATTATATAAAGGCTGCTTGGATAATAACCAGGACTAGTATCTAAGACTCTGTCCATCAGGGATGAGCTTTACTCTGGGGGGGACATTAAGCTTATCACAACTGCTGATTAGCAGCTAGTGACTTTTGAATTAAGAGAGATTTTCTTGGTGAAGATTAAAATTGAAGTCTCAAGCCTGCAGTGAAGAGGTGTCTTGTTGAAAATGTCAAGACTAGAAGACTTTCAGAATTCAGGAAATTAGTTATTTCTCCTGGGGTTTAAAACTACATTTTTGATTCCTACTACAGATAGGAAATAACTCTTCCCACCAAGTCATCTTAACAAATCGTAATATTAGAAAGAATAATTATTCTTCAATTCTTACTGAAATTTTCATTGCACTGTTTTGATTAATATTATTGCTCTTTTACCTTGTTTCTATTAAAAACAAAAAAAAAATATTCTCTTCCATAAAAGATGGAAATGAAAACTCTGGATTTTCAAGACCACTAACACCAGTTTGGCGTATGGTATGATATCATATACAAATGGCAGTTACGAATCTTTGAAAATCCCCTCTGCAACCTATCACTCCGAAAAACAAGGCTGCTGGTCCCTTTCAAAGGCAATTTATAATGAAGAGCTTTCTTCTATGAGGGTTGGACTATCTTACCAGAGAGTCAGTGTTAAATCATTGCAAGTCCCTTCTGAATTCTCATTTTCCTGAGGAATATTTTAAGTTTTAGGATATGAAATTGAACATCTTCTCCATCTTCTCTTGCATCAGTTACTCCTCTCTTTTTTTCTTTTTTTTTCCTTTTTTTTTTTTTTCTTTTTCCCCGTTAATTCCAATTGGGTGGGCACTTTCCAAAAATCACTTTCATATCAGCCAATCTGGAAATACATTCAGAATAATATCTGTGTTTTGAACAACGTATGAATATGGTCTTTCAGTACAGCCTGAGCAGCTATGTGATGGCAAGACCGCGGAAGCTTTGTACCTTCCCATAAAAAGAAACATTGACACTAAGGGGACTTTACCAGCAGAAGTCTGGGTAATGATGACTGTTCATTATGCAGTAATTATTTCCCTGCCCCTGGGTTGAATGACAGATAACACATTGATGACAGGTGGGGTTCCAGCCTTCCAGACACCTCAGGACATACTTATTCATACCATAAGAGAAAAAATAAATGTCTATCAGAGTCTTTTCAGGTCTCCAAACTTTAATTTGACTGAAAATCAATTTTTATGAATGGTTAAATAATTGAGAGAAGAAATCTGTCTGTACTACCCTGATCCCAGACTGATTTCTACAGGAGACATGGGTCAATGTTAGGCATCTACATTGTTGCTTCTCTCATATTATCCTGTGCTTATAATTAATTTAAATTTAAATCAACTTTTGATAGAACCAGATCACTTAAAACAGGCTGGATTTTAACATATGAAAGAGAAATATTGTGGAGGTTTCTCAAGAACTTTTAAAGCTTGCATCTTATCACTACATTTTTTGGAAAAAAACCACTATTTTACTGGTATTTTATTTGACATTGATTGAATAGGAATAAGATTGGAAAATTTCAGATGAATTTTGAGAAAAGAAAATAAAAATATTTTGACTAAATATCATTTTACTTTATGTCTGTCACATCATGTCAGCCTGTCTTATTCCTCCTATGTTTTGCAAGCCAAGTTTCTACATATTTCTAAACAGAACAACGCATATTGTCTAAAGAGACAGTACTAAGAAATCTTCTAGAATTTACTGGAGAAAGGTAAGTCTGCAGAAGCAAAAAGAATTTGGATTTGAAAACCTGTAGTTTTTGCCACATCATTTAAAGACAGGATTTTTATTGTTTATAGCGTGAAAGTTGCACAAATATTTAAATACTAATCCTGAAACCAAATTGGGAAATGAAACTAGGACTCATAATTTATGGAGACATTCTGGAAATTTTTCTCTAAACAAAATAATTGGTCTGACTCATCATGACAACATATGTGGGATTTGAAGGAATACTAAGTTTGCTCACAGAAATCTTTGCTTCACCACCTCCCAACATTAGGGTAAATATATGTCAGGCCATCTATAATTTTACTGTTTTTAAGATATTAAAACCTGAATGTTAAATCTAGTCCAGTTAGTCAGAATGACTACAAGTCAGACATCTATCTTACATACTGAGAAAATAAACTTGTAGAAATTAGGAATTTGTGTTTTGTAAAGTAAGACCGTTTTAAACAAAGGAAAATGCACAAAACTTCACTCTAATTTTGTTTTACAAATTTTATTGGGTAGTGTGTTCTCCTTCACATCTTTCACTTAAGATTTTCATGTTGACTACATTAATTTTCATATAGATTTTCTTATCTGAAAGTATTTCATACTTAATGGAAAAAAAAAACCAACAGCTAATAAAACAATCCATATAATTTTAAAAATGGCATTACATTGTGTAGTGGAGTTAAGGCCTTGCTTACTACTTTGTCATTACTGTCTTGGCCACAAATTTCCTTTAAAATTGCCCATAGCACAAAACAAACACAAAAAAATCCCCAAATTCTACAAAGAGTGCAAGGTGGACAAACCACATTTTTAAGTTGATAATTTGTTCTTTAAAGACGGCGTTCTTTCCTCTTGGTTCATTGTGACTGACACCATTATAGTCTTACATCTGTCCTTTTGTAATACAGTTCTAAGGAGTGAGGTTGTGAATTCTTTAGTTAAAATTTATTTGGACTCTACCTAAAATTTTATGTATTAAAGTCAACAGAACTAAACTTTCAGTAAGTACACTCTGCTTTTATTGCTAATATTGGCCAAAATAAGCTGTACTGATGGTGTAACTGAACACACAAAACTAAACAGACTAAAATTAAAATTGGTTTAATTTAATTTTTTTCATGTCAGTGTGGAACATCTGCATCCATAAAAGTCACTGAAGACTAACTTATAGTCAATGGGGAGAAATAAACACTGCCAAAGTGCAATTCATGCAAGTTGCTATGGATTCCTACTTCAGGAAAATATAAATTCTACTGTCAACTTGCCTATTTCTCTGCAGTGACTATGGAGACACACATAGGTGACCAGCTCTTATATAAATATATGCAAGGTAGTTATCTACATTTGATCAGCCTGGTCAAATTTAAGTGTTACACATCTAGGTAAAACCCATCTAGTTGCCTGTCTTACAGATAGTGAGAAATCATAACTTCTTAATCAATTAAACTGATTAAATACCAGCTTGACTTTCATATTTGGAATCATTTGGTTTCCATCATGTTACTTTTACTTTGATTTCTATACATATGACTGAAAAAAAATGTAAGGAAGATGTGCCTATCTCTCCTCCTTTTATGGAATACTGAGTGAATGAAGAATTTAGATATATCTTTATCTGTAATAATCACTCCAAAACAACAACTTTTGGAAGAATAAATTTACTTAAGCATGTTAAGTATCAACTTAAAAATTTAACACATCCTTAGGAAATTCAATAGAAAATATGTCAAACGTGATTCTTACCAACGTCTAAAGACAATCATCTACTCCCTTTCAACAAATGTGCATCATCCATCAAATTCATGAGCATATGTCTTAAACAGTTAAGCTAAACTAACAAAAACAAATATAGTCATGCCATTCATTATACGATTCTGATTCCAACTCATTTTTCCCTCATCAATCTATAAATTGCTAGAACACTTTTTTGCTTAAACTGCTTGTGAGATCTTAATTTATTATGAAAATCATTATGCTGGTTTATCAGTCTGTTTCTTACCTTTCTTATTTTCTCTGTTTTTCAAAATGTATTTTCAGTTTTGCTTCATCCAGGGATGTTCAAGTCCTCAGGTGTCAGTGGCACCATTCCCTAGACCTTGTTTCTTTGGGTATATTTTCATTGTTATTTGTTTTGTTGTGGTGTTGTATTAAAACCTGATCTCAACCTGTGAAGTTTTTGGGAGGGGGAGGTGAAGTGTCCACATGGTTGTCTCTAAACTACAACAGCCTTTTTGGCTCTCAACATGGAGCTCGAGGGGTTGAGATAGGGACAAAATCTGACCAAGGAGGTGTTCTGGATTTTTTTTCCCCTAAAAACCATTTTGTTATACACACTTCTTTCTGTATAGAATCTAAATAGTGCATGTTCATAATGTTAGCCCCTTTGTTCTCATGGTGCTCTCCTGTAAACCCTTATGCACTCTGTGTGTTCCAAGTGGGGATGTTTATCAGCTCCGGGAAATGGGCCAGGGCTCTTGTGCTGTTATACTGGGTATTAGCAACTTATGATCATGTCACTGGGTATAAGGCTAGGATGGTATGTGTATGCTGCCTTGGTGTTTGTTAGTGACCTCACCCAATCTAGGGGGAAGACAGGGGAGGAGACTTCCTCAGTTTTTGAGAACTTTGACTATCAGGGAATGTCCAGGCCAGCATGCTCCCAGTGCTATTTGTACTTTTCTGTCCTTTTCTGCTTCTCGTGAGGGGAAGGAGGGGCTGAAATGGCCACTGACTGGCTCTAAACTACAACAGGAAGTTGTAGGATGTTTGGCGCAATCCTGTTATGGAAGGGTTATGAATTTCATCAGCTTGCTTTAAAAAAATAGTTTCTGTGGTACAGTTGATCATGGCTGGAAAGAAAAGAAAAGAAAGAAAAGAAAAGAAAAGAAAAAAAGAAAAGAAAAGAAAAGAAAAGAAAAGAAAAGAAAAGAAAAGAAAAGAAAAGAAAAGAAAAGAAAAG
>WUAM01000431.1:124553010-124564854 GCA_024336885.1 Actenoides hombroni | reverse complement strand
AAAAGAGGAGGGAAACAAAAAGGGTTCTAGTTCACACAAAGGGTAGAAACTTAACCCCTATTAGAACTGTGCAGAGATAAAGCATTTCATGGAAGTGACCTCTTGTCACGGTTTAGGGTCAGGGCAGACCCTTAGACCTGTAACAGGTACTCTCTGTTAACCATCTTCCCTCTCCAGAGAGGAAGAGAAAGGGAATAAGGGAGAGACACATTGATTAGAAAAGAAAGTTAGAACAACTTTAATGAAAATAATAAGATATACACAAATATATACAAACCCAGTATTGAATCTGTTTCCCCTGATGGCAATTACATCACTGTCACAACTGGTACTGTGGGGCAGGCACTGGGGAAGTCCCAGACTGGACTCAGCAGCAGATGGGAATTGGATTCAGGAACACACAGACCGGGATCAAAGGCAGAATGGACAGAGTCCTCTCTGGATGATGGCCACTGAAGAAGAAACTTGTTCCTTGTGATCTCTCAGCTTTATACCAAAAATGACATGCATGGGATGGAATCCCTCACTAGTCAGTTTGGGGTCACCTGCCCTGTCTGCTTCTCCCTGCAGGTGTGGCCTTTCACTTTCTGCACCCCCCAATGTGGTGCGTAAGATCCAGCAGTGGCCTCGGTCTGCATACCAATCCCTGGTACTAACTCTAACCATGGGGTGTTATCACTGCTAGGAGCAGACACTGCCTGTGAAACATGCTGCTGACTTCAGCAAGTGCAGTTAGTTAGAAGAACCTAGATGAAAAGTAAAATCACTTAACAGAATTAACTCTGTTCTCACTCAAACTGGGACACCTTCCTTCCTTTTCCTTTGTTTGTTCATTTGTTCGTTCGTTCGTTCATTCCTTCCCTCCTTCCTTGTAAATTGTGTGTCCATCCCACCCTTCTAGCAGTGCCCAGGTATTAAGAGTTCATAGAGGAACTTACTGTTCTGAATGTTCAGAAAAATATAAAGGAAGAATGTGTCTTTTTATATGTTTTAGGTAAACAGTCACTGGAATTAAATTAAATAAGCTTTGTAAAACAAACCCATCTGAGTCAGATGTATACTATTTAATATAGGTTTTACATATGTTCACATATATATTTTTAATATTCTAAATGTTAGCTAGTTTTCTCCTTCCCTTGTCTATAAGCTTTAAGGACCATATTGTCCAAAATGTCTCATAAGACTAATCTTTCTTCAATCAGGAGTCTGAATGCACACTTAAGACCTATCAGGACTGAAGTGAGTAGACTCTGTGATTGTCCTGAAGTAACTTCAGAACACACAACTGTAATGAGTAGGTAACATCTTCCATGATGATGAATGGAATAAGGTCCACACTCAGGTCAGTACCTTTAACCAAGGTTTGCCCTTTTGCCTCACCTGTGAGAGAAGAATATTTTGAATTATCTGTTGTGGTGGAATTCGCTGGCACAGCTAACAGTGCTGCCTGTAATGACTTCCAGAGGAGACTTTGGATAGTCAGAGGCAGCAAAGGTTCAGAAGATAATGGCAACTCATTTCTCCACTGGGATGGATTTAGAGGATGGTCAGAGCTCCCTGCAGAGAATGGCTCTGGAATGTGGATGTTCTGCACCCACTAGTGATTATCATGTTTGCTGCCCCACATATCCCACCAGCTGGGCACTGTCCCAGAGGTGCCAAATTTCCATTCTGAGGGACTAGTATTGTGTGCAAGGTGACATGTGCATCCTGTACATAGATGCAGCACAGACTGCCAATTTGGTTTGTGGTTCATGTGTGTAAAAGTTGTCTGCTGTGTCTGTGCCAAAGGGCAGCATCTAATTTTTGTGGGATACATTTTTGTGAGATCAGAGGACCTGTGCTGGATGACTAGCAGTTGGGACAAGGATGCTTTGTTTTGGAAGACTATGAATGTCATAGGAAGGATGGGTAGGGATCAAGCTTTCATATTCTTAGCACTGAATTAGTCAGTACAACATGTATATTGCGTAGTTAGTACTCATAGTCCAAGAAGAGACGATTATAGTAATAGGGCTAGTGAATTCTTGGAAGGAGTAAGTGGAGTGATGAACCATTTCAAAGATATTTTCCAAAACAGGAAAAGTGTTAGAGTGGTTCTTGGTTAAGAGAGTTGAAAAAAGGAGCTGTTAACACGTGATTGCAACTATTCATGACTGACACGGACTTTGCTCAGTAATTTATACTCCTTAGTGTCCTGCAAGGTATTCTACTCAGAATACTTATAGAGCATTTCAGTGGTTCTCTTCATACAGAGTCAGGCAAACCATCTTTATGAGCACATAAAGTACTTTGCTGTTCAAGCAACAATGCTACTATAGTCTGTCTTTAGAAAAAGGAAATGGGGCAGGGGGGGACTAAGTAAAACATATATTTACATCAGCGAGATGGAAAAAGGTGAATTTATACAGAAGTAGTGAAAACAGGACAGATGAAAAATCCCTAACAAAGTGCTAATGTACAATTAGGTCTGCATGAATAATAACACACTATTTACTTGATTTGTTATTCATGTCTGAGAGATAGTTTTTAACTGATCACAGGCTCCCCAAATGTTTGTTGTTCATATTTATTTAATAACTCCTTTCCACATTTGATAGCTTATTCAGAAATTTTTTATTGTCAAAACATGTTTGTACAGACGAGACACAGGATGTGGCCTTTCTTCCTGGACTAGAAAGCCCTTCCAACTAATGCTTCTCAGTATTTCCTATTTCATCATTCATTTCCTGTGTTTGTTCTAGAAACAAAGTTATCTAAAGATCTCTAGTAAGGGTGCATGATCTCACAGAAAGCAGCTATTTAAGAATTCAAGTTAATAATTGGCTTTTTTTTTTTTTGCAATATACACTTACTCAAGTATAGTGGAATATTGGCAAAACCAGTAAAAATGGAGTGATAATAAGAGAGAAAATATTAGTCAATAGAGTCCAGTGCAGTGAATGAACCAGGTTACTTACCAGAACTGTAAAACAAAGTGTTATTTCTATAAAATAAACAAATTGCTTAAAAAAATATTTGGAAGTAAGCCAAAGAATCCCGAATCTTGTTACAAACTGATCAGCAAGTAAAAGACTCCCTGACTTCAGTTTTCTGCTTCATCTTACAACCTTACAAGTTCTCCCACTTATAGAAGCCTTTCACCACTTCTCACTAATTGTGTATTCTCAGACCTTTATTTGCAACATAGTCTTTTAATTACATGTTACTAAGTTTGAAAACTGAGGGCTCTTTGTGCATATTTGTTAAATGACATTTGAAACTAACTCACATTTTTGTTTTCCAAAGCAACAAAGCTGCTTAAATAAGTTACTATCACTGTGTTGTAGTTTGCCTTGTGTTCCACTCAGTTGCACCAGTCAGTTTTTGGACAAGACAATAAACTGCAGCACTGAAATTAATTGAGTTACTATCATCATTTCACTAGTCCATTTTTCAGAACAGTGGTTGCACTGGCCCAGAGGGACAGAGCAATCAACCAAGTGAGGGAACTAGAAAAAGAACCTGGAGAAAGAACTGATAAGATGATATTTAACTAGCATAACCATCAGGGAAAACTTTGCATGAAACTTTCATTATTATTATCATCATCATCATCATCATCATTAGTATCCATAATAGTAGTTATGAAGATAGTCCAATGGCAACTGTTGTCCCAATAAGCAGTATTTTTATCCTTCCTCTTACTCATCACTTTTATCACTCACTACTATTACATGATGAAGACATAATAATAAAAGTATGTTGGCATTTCAAACATCTCTGTTGATTTAATACATTTTAGTAATTTTCATTAGTAATTTCCCCAGATCTAAGTTGTAACTGTCATAGCCACACACATTGTCCATGGTTGGAGAGGAAAAGACAATTGGATTTATAAAGAAAACCAGACATCATGGCAAATTTACTTATGGAATGATTGTACCTCACACCTTTTTTACCTGTATTTTACAGCTTTATTAAAAATGTCCAATAGTATTATAAGCTTTGAGTCTGATACTCAGACAATATAAATCTGCAGATAAAATTACAATGGATGTATGTCAACAAAGACTGCATGGAGTTGTAGGTCTTTTCAATATAATAGGGACTTCAGCTCTGTATTTATGATTAATCTTTCCAAATACATGTATTTTCTAGAAGAACAATAGACTAAAAGGAAAAATGCAGAAATATAGTTAGCTCATTAAAGGGAATGCAAAACATAACAAGAAATTCAGGCTTTATACAGGCAGAGGAATTAGCTTTTTTGTAAATTAATACAGATAGTTTTAATTAATATCAAGGCTTACACTCTGTCCACCTTGCCAGTTTAGATTTAAGGAAAAGCTTTGAGAAATGTTTAACTGGGCAGATGTCTCACCAAAAAGATATTTGTACAGAAATACATCCAAGAATTATGCAGTCCTTTCAAAATTAATGTTGTTTACTTTGCTTTGTAATTAAGAACATAATTGAAAATACAATTGTTTGAATTATTAATAAGGCCCAAACTGTCTGTTTGTTATCCATTATGAATAACTTTTCCATATTTAGAATGAGAAGAGAGAGACTACTTAGCAAATTCCTATAGCTCCCGCTGTGGAAAAGAATCTAGTAACACACTATCCAAGTTCATACCTACAACATCTTATTTCTCTCTTTTTTTTTCTTTTATGTTGTATGTTTGTTGCTTGTAACATTAGAGTAACGACAGAACCAGCTGCCTACAGAATGTTTGCACTTCTCATTGGTCCACAAGCATCAATTAATCTCAGGACTGAAGAACTACTAAGTTAGGAACAACTAAGGAAGCTTAGCTCCCTATAAGAAAATCTGCTGTGAATTCTAGGATAGTTTTACATTCCCTTGCTTTTCCTGATACCTAAAAATGTTTGGACCATATATCCATAGCATCTCTGGAAATACTTTCACAAGATGAAGTTCCTTCATCAAACTCTCAAAGCAGAAGATTGGTAAATCTAGACCCTCTGCTGCGAAGGTAGCCTGGAATGTTTACTACTGTGGAAGGGAAGGAAATTCCTAGATTCAGCTTATATTTGTGCGTTTTTTTTCTTTTCAATGACTCAAAAGTTTTGCAATTCATGGTATCAGCTATATGTAGGTGAGTGGCATAAGCTGTGACGTTTGCTCATAGTGAAGGGCAGACTACCCTTCCTATCTCTTCCCAAGAAGAGATGTCTGTATGTGCTTATGATGAACATCTATTTTTCTTCTTCATCATGCAAAATTACTAATAGACACAGTTATTGCCAAAAAAATAACTTTTCACTAGGTTCTTGTTTGCACTGGTTCTTCTGGTAAAAAAGTACATGTGCAATTTTGTATGTTAAAGTAGAAGCAGTATTCTCATCTGTCTGTGAAACTAAAAGCTTTAATCTTCATATCCAAAATTATTTTGGTACTGGAGTGCTAAACTTGCATGCTCTGAATCACCCTGAAAGAGCCTTTTCCTTTTTTTTTTCTTGGCAAATAGGAGAAAAGTCTTCATTGGGCTAAAATTAGCTACAATAAAATAACTCCTGCTTCCCCCAAAAATCACCTGTGTACAGGCTTCTGCTGTTACAGCACCTAAAGACTGAAAAAGTTACCTAGGAAATATGACAAAACCTCTAAAGTGAAGTGATTTAAAGTAAATAGTTTTATGCTTCAGTAGAATACCATAAACATTTCAATCATCTACATACTGTCTAAACATCTGATTAACTTCTAAAATCTGATTAACTTTTTGGAAATGCCTAATATTAAAAATATGGCATCATTTTTGGAGTACTCATTTATTTAGCTGCAGCTTCATCATCCAAAGGGTATATGAATTGTAATTAAGAAATCACCTTGCTAACAGAAGGCTACCAAAAATTACGAAATTTTAAAGTTCTGACTCCACATTTCTAGATGGAATTTCTCCTTCAAGAACTTTAAGTTCTCCAAATAAGCGTTTCTATAAAGCAAAATAAATTCTCCACTATTCTTATCCTTTCTTTGTGTCACTTCTTAACCTAGCTATGTTGCTTTTAAAATACCTTAAGATATATTCACTCTCATATATAACTCTATCACTCTATATCACTCTAATATATAACTCTAATAATAATCCTTAAGATATATTCACTCTATATCTTAAGATATATTCACTCTACTGACAAACTTTAAACATGAAGGTTAAAGCATCATTTAATTTGGTCTGCCCTTACACCTTTTATGAACAACACAAGTTTCACTGTTTTGAACCCCCAAATCTGTCCTATTTATTCAAGCTAGTCACTGCAAAAAGTTCAGACTGAAAAGAAAGAGTACCGTTTTCACAGCATGTTGATAAATAATGAAGCTAGAAACACTTATTTTAATTAAGAAACAGGGAAGAAGAAAAAACAGTTGTTTTCCATTTTGTTTATTTGGTTTTTGTTAGAGAAACACCAGAAAGATGATGAATATCATTGTCCTTCTGAAGTGTTTTATCTCATGTCATGAAGCCTTTATGCAGCAGAACAAGCCAACATCATCTGAAATGATGGTCCGTGACCTCTGAGATGTGGTCACCTCAGCAACACACAGCACAGTTCCACTGGCCCTGGGACAGCTGTTATTTGTGGCTTCAAGCAAATTATAGCCATAATGGTGGCACCTAGAGGCTGAGTCTGTCTGCCTGCCCCTAGCAAGACTCTGAATATGCTGGGTAACAGGCTGGAAGCTGCATTTGCTTTGGTGCTATGGGAGGAAGTGAGTGTTACACAGCCACAGCCAGCCATCAGGAGCTATCTGTCTCCAGAAGGAAAAAAAAAAAAAAGATAACAAGATGAAAGGAAAGAGAAGAAACAATAACTTCAATAGAATGTAAGAGTTAAATTTAAGATTCAGTGAAACTAATTAGAAGACTAAAGTACCCACTATAATTACATTTCCTTCCTCTGTCTTCTCCCCCTATCCCAAGAAACAAAAGCACAAAAATAAAGGTCTGCTTTCCCAGCAACGTAATGTAATAAAAAGGTAATACATCACCAAACATCTAGTAATGTATTTTACTGGAAACTTAGAAAATCTTTATTTGTTTATTCACAAAGGTATGTATGCCACTTAGAAAGGAAGAGTAACCTTATTCGAAACCATAATAAATATTCAGTCCTTAGGAGCTAAATGAGTTAAGAAATAACACAATTTGCTGACCTATATAGTAGCCCATAAAGAGGTGAATTCATTATTTTTATTATTTAAAAGAGCACTTTGCAGGCATTAGCTAATTACCTCAGCCTCCCCCGTTTATAAATAGACATGCTGAGGAAGAGGGAATGGATGCTTTGCCAGAATCATGCCTCATCTAAAGAGTGGAAATAGAATAAAATCTCAGGACCACTTTACTTGCAGCCTGAACTCAGTTCTCTGAATCTTTCTCAAGGCATATGGAACAGAAGCCAAAGTGTTTAGAGAATTGCTGGTGACAAAGGAGACATTTGCCTTTGGGTCACACACATTAAATTGATTATGGGACGACTCCAGGAAGACCACAAGAGCTTGAGTCATCCTACAACTTGAGTCACATGGCTTCTTCACAGGGATACCCTGCAAGGCAAGGGAGGCAGAGAGAAAAAAATACACCCTCTCCCTCACTGGCAGATGGCATTGCAGCCATTTGGCAGAAGGCAAGATATTACAGTTTGGAGGAAAAGGATACGTCCTAGGTCAAAAAAAAAGTGTCAATATATGTTTCATTCACGTCTGCTTCTCTAGTAAACAGCAGAACCAAGATCGTATGAAAGAAAAGAGAGAAAAAGCCTCAAATACGTACTTCCACACTAGTTTACAGCTTTTTCTTCAGGAACCTGGCTGATTAGCTTAAAATTGTCACCTATCTTTTAGAGAATTAAAGCTGTGTTTGATAGGTAACAATTTAATCAAGGACATTTCTTCCATAATCAGTGGAAAATGATGACAGAAGATGACTTGCCATACAAGACTACCTGTCTTAGACACCTATTTAAGTATGGAATAATATGTGCATTGGAGTTAGCTGTATCTTTTTATTAGCAAGATGATGAAAGGATAGCTTTTCCTGGATGCTTAAGTTTAGATAGCTAGGGCCAAATGGCATGAAAAGTTCCAGAAAATGGTTTACATTTTTGAAGTATCTGTAGCAAAACCATACATAATTACGTGTTTTATTAGTAGGCGTAATTCTTCTGGTCAAAAGAAGAGACCCTAACATGTGGCAGCCTCAGGGCATAATCTTCTAGATCTCTCTCCTGCATGCCCACACTCTCAAAAGCATTTAAAACTTACACTGCAGCCATGAATACTTGAAATGTAACTGCCATGTGATCACTATGAAAAGAGTTTTCTATGATGGCATATTTTCTAGGAAAGTGAAGTCATATGTAGGGTAATAAGCAGGGAGAAAATTACTTGATAACATAAAGTATTTCTAACTTTATTATTTCTCTTTTCTGCATTCTTCACACCACAGACACAGGTGGAAACAGAGCTACAAATACAAGTTAACATCAATTCTGGAATAGCAGCATCATGTCAGTACATCACAAAGAAAACCTACCCAACATAGGCACTGCCATTTAAGTTGATAAAAAATATTCTATGGTAACATGCTTAAACAGAAAATCAGGCTACAAATTAAACAGTGAAGTTATATCTAAAAGTACTTTTTTTGGTTTTTTTTTTCTTTGAGTGAGAGTGGGAGAAAGCAAATTAAAACTACTTGGCTGATCTATCAAAACTTAAGATAATGCACACAATTATTACTTTTTTTATTTAAGAAAAAGTTTATAAAAGAGTATGAGAAAAATCGAGTATTATCTCTTTCCTATGAGGTGAATTTTGACACAAGGAAGGGCTGGGGTACCTACGAGGAAACCAAGGAGAAAAAACAAAAAGATGTCTTTGATATCTGTGAAAATAATCAGGGTATAACATTTTTCAGAAGACAACAAAAGTATAAACTTAACAAGAGAGAAGGAAGAAAAAAATATTTTTAAAGCTGTAATCTACCTTTTGGTGGTTCTTTCAATCCTTTTTCTTCCATCCTTATGTGGGGGTAAACTTTATTTTTCTATTTTCTTTCTACAAGCCTGGTTTAAAAACTCATTGAAATCCTTCCCCCAATCTCAGCATGCTTTGGATCAGACGGTACTCTAACAGACATAGACTAATTTGTGTGAGACATTTCTATTATCTTCTTCCTGCTGCAGTCATGTGCAGAAGTTATATTTCACTTGTTTGATGGATCCAGTTAATGAAGAATATCCTCACTTCATTTCAGCTCATGCCCAAATATACCAGCTGGATGTAATATTATGACTGAGCTTTCATTATAAAGATGTCATGATAAAGATGACCTGCAATTTTTGGAGAGAAATTATCGGACTTCCAGATCCCATGTTATCCATTCATTGTTTCACAGCTGAAAATGTCAACAAACAAAAACATGTTCTCATTCTCTAACAAGAAGTCTCATAGGATACAGGGCAAACATCTGCAAGATAATTCAATCAACTTAATGCCTTAGTATTTTCCAAGGTTGTACTGCACAGCCTTTTAAAATCCAGTCTGACAAAGTTTTATGACTTACTGGCTGATGGTTAATTCTCTAATTTTATAAGAAAAGATTAAAACAAATCAAGCCACAGGAACAAAATTGAAGCTAATGTGGAAAGTGAGAACAAAGGAACATGCAAGAATCTCAAAATCTGAATTAAAACTGTTCAAACAGGGATTATATCTTCTGTGCCTGCTAACATTAACATAAATTTCCAATTGTTTTGGGACAATCAGACCCAGGTGCCTGAAGTTTTGTCAGAATAATTCAACTTTTTGAAAAAATACTGAATGGGAAGCTAAAACATTAGGAATGTGATAGCAAAATAAAATTAATTCTTTAGTGTTCTTAACTTGCTTGTGTCTTACAAACATCATGGATATTGTTCTTAGCAAATGGACTCAGATAATTAAGTCTCTGACTCCTTTCCCAGGTAATGGGTAAAAAAGTATCCACAATTTGTTGTAAGAAGTCAAAATAAACCAAAGAACTATACAAATCTGAGAATGTTAAAGCATATACTTGATATATTTTGCCTACAAAGAGTGCATAGACATTCCTATTGTATAGAAATTTTTTAACCTGTAAAAAATAATTTGTATAACAGGAACTAGTGAAGGGCCTGATAATGTTTGCTTGATACTAAAAGTGCTGGATAACACTCCAGTGCAAGGGTTTAACTGAGTATTTATGTTAACAATTGTTGCAACAATTGTTTCTATCAGTAGAACCAGTCAACCCCTAAACAAAATGAAATCTACTATTTTTAAAATAGCCTGCTACAAGATTTTACAAAAAGAAGTGCTGTTTAACAATTGGAAATAAATGATGGGGTTTTATGTAAAAAAATATAGATTACAAAAACAAGACATGTCTCTCAAATCTCTTAAAAGCATCTGAAAGACATATATAGAGCTCTTTGCACCTTACAATTTTATATCAAACAAATGAAAGAAAAGCAAGACACTAAGGCAGGAAATTACCATTTGCATGATATTGGGAAAAAAATAATAACATTTACTTTGAAACGGTAAAGCCTTCTGTTCTGATGAGTGGTTATTACCATTAGCATGTTACATCAAGAATTATTTTTGCTTGGTAAGTTAAAGTACCTTCACAAAGAAAGCACACGATACGTAGATTAAGCTGTTCAAGTTCTTGAATGTTGACCATGCTCATTCTGTTATACTTTGTCCTCAGAGCTTGATAAATTAGCTATCTTACAAAGTATGAGTCAACGAATTAAAGAACATCAAGTCTGACTGTACTGATCGAAGCACTGTATGGCAGGTCTGACACTAACTGCATTACTTTAAAAAAAGACTTGTCTGAAACATCTAGTGACTCTACCAGCTAAGGAGAGAGACTTCCATGAGTAGTTTACACTTGCCAAACTTTGGAACACAGGTAATAAACATGCCCAATATAAGTGTCATTTCAAAGAAAAGACAGTACTTTTTACCACTAGAGTTATTTAGGATGATTGATGAATATGGGGACATACTTCTGTAATGGCATTTTTGAGGAATGTTTTTCTTTTCACATTCATATAATTCATTAACTTAGTTTAAATAAAATTCTGTTATTTAGGTGGGGTTTATGATAGCAAAATTTCGAAGGAGCTTTGAGAGAAAGCAGCGTACAGTATATACTTCAGATTCTTTCCCACACTGAACGCAAATCTTCTTAATTTTCAGACGTTATTTTATAGCCTTATTTTTTTCCCTTGAGCTCCAAGACCTAACACTAAGGGGCACCAGAGAACTGAACTGCATCTGTTCAGATCTATCATGAAACAGCTGCTGCAACTAATGTTGTAAGTTACTCAATGTGCTAGGTGGAAAGGGAATGGGGCTTTGGGGGAAACGTAACAGGTGAAACAACAATTCTGCATAACACATTCTCTGTTACAGAAAAGTGTCACTGGAAAAGCAAGGACACAGCCATTTCGGGAATGTTGAATGTCTTCTTATAGTTTATCACTGGGTGTTGAAAAAGAATTCCAGACAAAAGCTGGGAAATGTGTAAAAACATTGTATGATGTAAAAATGGTGGGTTTTTTGAGAGGCCAAGTATATCTAATAAATCCTAGCAGATTGACTTTATTTGCTTTGATCTTAGACAAAATGTAAAAAGAATATCTTCTCACATTAAGTTTCAGATGAGGTCTGAATACCAGCATTTTTTCATTACCAATTCTTAAAAATCCTCTACACATATAAAGAACATTTCTAATTTCCCTGTGGAATGCAAAATTGCCTATTAACCTCTCATTTTCCCAACAGGGCAAAAGGAAAACG
>WUAM01000431.1:124539531-124549611 GCA_024336885.1 Actenoides hombroni | reverse complement strand
CCCTCGCCCTCCCTCCCGCCCTCCCCCGGCAGCAGCGGCGGCGGCAACCGCGGCAGCCGCACCAACGACACGGAACCCCGGCACGGCAAGGCTGCTTTCCTGGAGAACTCCACCGCCAGGCCCCTGGAGACGTGCCCCCCCCCGAGCTCCTCGTCCGGGCAGTGCTTCAGCGTAGGGGACGCGGAGGCGGTGTGCCAGCGACGGGGGGGGCCGGGGCGGCCGCGGGGCGCGGGGCAGAGCCCGGCGCCCGGCTGGGACCTGAGGGATTTTTACCTTTCCTTTTGTAATTCCTACACACTTTGGGAGTTGTTCGCCGGGTTGTCCAATCCGGACACTTTGAACTGCAGTCTGGATGTGGTGCTGAGGGGGGGAGGCTCCTGCAGCCAGTGCGTCCAGGCTTACCAGCGCTACGACCAGCACGCTCAGGAGAAATACGAAGAGTTTGAGGTTATGCTCCAGAAATATTTACAGTCGGATGAGTACTCGGTGAAATCGTGTCCTGAGGATTGTAAGGTAGGAGCCCCTGCTGTGTTTCCTGTCCCTGGCTGGCGGGCTGGCGTGCCTCCCTCGTCTGTTGTGGCTGCCGTGGTCCTTGTTTTGGCTGCTTCGGTATCTGCTTCTGGCGTCGGCGGCCGTGTTTTAGGGTCCAGCCGGAGAAGCGGAGGATGTTGGCGGGGCACCCCCGTTAGTGCACTGAAAAAAGGGAGACAGAAAGAGGGTAAGAGAGGCAAGGTTGTGGGAAAAAAAAAAAAAAAAACAACCAAAAAAGAGGGAAAGAAAGGAAAAAGAAGTAATCCTCGGTCCTCTGGGAGTGCAGCGCTGGATTTCCCCCTCCTCATGAATATGCGATTGGCTCCGGCTCGGCTGGCGGCTTCCAGCGGGCTTGGATGCGGCTTGGCGGCAGGCAACGACAGGGGCTGCATGCCAATGAGCGGGACCCGGCACGACAACCGGAGCCGGGGATGCCCGACGGCACTGCCCTGCCCCGCGGGCCCTCCGGGGCGGGCCGGGGCCAGAGCCTGCAGGCCCGCGGGCCAAGGTCGGGGGAGGCGCGGCGTGGTCGGGGTGGCGGGTGGCCGCGGTGCCCGGAGGACAGGCGGCTTGTCCTGGGGGCGGCCGAGGACGCTCACCGGCGGCTCTGTGTGGGTTCCGTCGGGCGCTCGGCCTCGGAGGCTGCGGGCAGCGAAGGCGGCGGTGCGTGGGGCGGCGGAAGGGGGAGGTTTCCGGCCGCTACGGGAGTGGAGAGCGGGATCGTGTCTCCAAGCGCTCTGTCAAAAATCTGTGGAACTGGGAAAAGCTGGAGGGTGAGAGTGGATGTCAGTGGGCACCGCAGCTGCCCTTTTTTGGGCAGTGATGGTGACAGCATTTCAAGAATCCGCGGACGTTTTCTGTGGTGCCACCAGTGAGCCCTCAGAGAGATAACAGTGGTTTTTCTTTTTCTTTGTAAGAAGTCAGGGTCCAACTTTAGTTCTTTGTAATTATCTTCTCTCTACTTTTGCACAAGATTAGTTGACCTAACTCTCAAGACAGGAGAGTTGTTGTCCTTAATGCCTAAAATGACTAACTGCATGTTTTTTCCGTCATTTGTTTGTGTATTTATTGAGAGCTGGGCCAAGTGAATGGTTTCAGCCCTGAACTGGATTATCTCTACTACTGTAGCACTACATTAACCAGTCTGAACCAAATCCTGCTTTAGAAGTGGAACACAACATCTCATACAAATCATTACTGTGAACAGAAGGCCTAATAGTACCTCTGTGCTTTGTAACTTCAGTAAGGCCTTCTGAATCGTTACATGGTAACAGTCCATGTCTAAAGAATCCCATTAAACAATAAGTTAGTATAATTTGTACATATCTTTGCCACAAATATTAATCCACAGTCCCTCCAGAATCTGAAATATCATATCTATTTTGATAAAGTAGGAAAATTGCTGTATTTGTTTTTTCTTGTTAAACCTGACAGTAGTAAAGTAGTCTTATCAGTAATTTCGACTCCACCACTAGGTTATAAACTGTGTGTACACACACTCCTTTTATATATGTTATGTACTCAGTTACTGATAATATAAGTGTATTTTATTTCCAGAGTGAACTGGATCAGTAAAAAGCATATCAAATGTAAATAGATGTGTACTGCTATAAGGACATCTTTGCTGTCTCAGTAACTCTTTAACTAGAAATTGACCTAATACTTGGTGCTGCCAAATGATCAACATCTAAGTGCTTAAAGTGATTTTTTTTTTTGTATCACAGCTTAGTTTGACTGAGTTTGACTTTACCACGAAATGTGAGTTGGTCTATGGTGTAAAAGATGCTGAAAATGAAAAAAACAGCAAATGTCCACTGTATAATGATTTCCCCTTCAGAAACTGAATAAGTAGAAGTACTTGTCGAATGATGGGGGAAAAGGTGTTGACATTAAAATGATTGCATGAAACATATAAATCAGCTAGACAAATGCAATGCCAATGACCTACAGTTCTCTGGTTCTGAGTGCCAGATGGTGTTGCTCTATGTTTTGAGTATTTGGCCAACCAGTCTGCATTAAAATTGAAGGATATTCACACAGGGGAAAAAACAAAACAAAAGAAAACCCAAACAAAAACCTAAAGAAACAACCAAAAAACTCTCTCACAAACTAGGAGTGCAACTTAGAATTTTCTTCCTCTTTCCGGGGAAGATGGAGGCCGGTGCCGGCCGGGTGCGGGGCGCGGCGGGACGGCGCGGGGCTAGGCTGGCCTGAGCTGGGCTGGGCCGGGTCTGTGCGGGGCCCGGTGGGTGCTGTCCGCGGTGCTGCAGGGCAGAGCGCTATCCTCGGTGCTGCAGGGCAGCGCACGCAGTCGGTGGCCACGCCGGGGAGAAGTCGCTTTCTTGCAACTGCGCCCTGACTTGGTGCGTATGGGTCCCTCTGGAGGCTTTTGATTCATTCTGTTGGCTGAGAGAGCGAGCGTTTAGCAGGTCCGGCGATCTGATAGCCGTGTGTGTATTGATGTGCTTGTATGTGGTCTACCCTGAAGGGTGTACAGGTGAAAGTAGTAACCCGTCATGAATACTTTGTGACTATTGTAATATTTTGCTGGACTTTCTGATGTTCTAAATATATTTAATTCTTAAAACTCAATCAGAAATAATTGTTTGGTTTTTTTTTTATTTTGTTTTTGTTTGGTTTTTTTTTTTTTTTGAAAATAAATATGTTGTGGGTTTGGGTTGGTTTTTTTTTTTTTTTTGGGCTCTTGGACAACTCTTAGTTTAAGAATCAGGGTAGAAAACGTGACATCTATGTGTTTTAGGTACACACCATTTGGTTGGTTTATATGGTGAGCTGTTTTTCTTTTAAAGAAAATGCTAAAAATGATGACTTTACTTAATAATCATGTGTGTAAGCACTGGCTTAATACAATGAAAAGCTTATTAAATAATCTACTTCTATTTAAGACATCTTTAGTGTTCTGGGAGGGCTGCTTCATTTGCAGGAAAAAAAAAAAGTTTTTCATCCAGTTGACCAATTATAGCTGATGACAAAATCAATACAATTTACACCGAATAACAGTCAACCTAAAACTTGTAATTAGGTATTACTTCCCCCTTCCCCAGCCCTCCCCACCACCATCCCCCATCCTCAACACAGTCAGTTCTCACAGTGAAGAGTGGAAAAAATGGAGGTTTATCAGTCCAGAAACTTATGCCTTTCTAGAAAGTACTTTTGGTTGTAAGAAATAGTGCATATCAAAATACTTCTGTTGTCCAAGTCTAAACCTCAGACTTTATATTTTCATACCTTTATTTGAAACCAGAAGAAAAGGAACTTCACTTCCAAAATATTTCATGTTCCACTACATGTCTTCTGGTGTCTGAAGATTATTTTAAATAAATTGCTTTGTATTGTAGAAGTTTGCAGGAAGGTGTTGTGTGGGTTATCAGTTCACATTTAGCTATGCTACAGAGCGAGTTTTGGTTTTGGTTTTAATGTATAAGTACACTCACTCATTTTTTTGGAAAGAATGCTGTCCTGTAATTAAGATCTAGCTATTTGAAAATTTTGTAGAAAATGCTGACAATTTTGAATTTTACAACATTTGCAAAATCATTATTTATTTTTGATAATATCAATGAACATACAAATGCATTTTATATTGCTAGGATGTCAGTAGACTTTGTATATTAAGAAGTTCTGGATATCTGTTGTTTCACTATAAATCCATTTAATCTAATTTCTTACAAAATATCCTTGAAGTCTGATGTCTTTATATATTGTTTTCTTGTCTTGATAGTCACATCAGTAATGGCTAAACAATATGAATATAGAGAAATATTTAAATACATTGCATATTCAACAAGGTGACATAATGAAGTGCTGTAGCTTTTGCACATTGCAAGTCTTGGTTATATTTACAGAGAATGCTCTTGGTAATATCTATTATTTCCAGAATACCATCTTTATACACAGTGTGACACAGTATTTTCGTGAGACAATTACCAGGGAACTGTATTGGCTTGACGTTGGAGGACACAATTCTTCATAATGACTTCTCGGCCTTCTATCAGGGGCAATCTCTCTGTGGAATAAAAGAAAATTCTGGCTACTTCAGATTAAGAACTGGGTCAAATAACTAAGTAGGGCATATAAATATAAAGGTTTTAATTTTTTTTTTTTTGAGGTAGAACTTACATCTTTGCAACAAATATCAGAGGCCCTAGCTTTTTTGGCAAATGTATTTATTAATGTTTGAACAAAATATCAGTTCTATATATTTTTTTGACACAGGTTTCTTTAACCCAGTGAAAGCTGAGTGTTTAAAATGTGGCTTTCCTTAGTGCTAGTTAAAATTTCAAAATGTGTATTTCATGTAAATGCATCATAATTAACACTAAAGTAATTCAGTTTTCCTCCTAGCATATCAGAGAAATAAAAATATACCCACTCTTTTTATATCAACATTGCTAAAAAGCAAACTTTAGCTGACATCCTAGGTACTCAACATGTGCATGCAGAATTTATTGTATTCCCCCCCCACCACCAGGAATTCAGTATCATCTAGTCACTTCTGATTTGAGTTTTACAGTATTGATTTCAGAAATATGGAAGAAAATAGCTGAGTTATAATACTAAGTTGAAAAATATGCATATTAATAAAGGGTTTAATCATTAAACATAGATGCTGTAGTTGATAGGAATATAGAGCTGGTACTTCTGTTATTAGATTATTTTTGTTTGATCAAAGAACTGTGTTCAACTACTTTTATTTTAGTGAGAGGATGATTGAAAGTTATTTAAAACAAAATCACATTTGTTCTCATTTATCTAGAAATATCAAAGCTTATATGAATAATGACTTTTCCAAGAACTTTTTCCTAAACAGCATATGTAGTCTAATTAGGTTTTGACATAAACTTTCAGTTAAGCTGTCAGAAAAGAGCAGATGAGAAATACGAAACCAAAAGCTCAAGTGATAAAAGAACCCTTCTGTTACAAAAGGTCACATAGAGCAGCATCTGCTGCAAAGTTAGACATTTCAATTGCACATCTTAATCACACAATATTTATATCATATGCAAGAGTGATACCTAAACTAATCAGAAGAAACTCTTCAGAAATCTGCACTGATGGTCAGTGTCAAATACAAATGGTAAACAACAAGCATATTAATTACTGGACTCATTTGTTTTCAGAATGTGTTCAAAAATATTTACCTTAAAGCTCCTTTGAAAGTGAGTAATATGATAGATTAAAAAAGCCATGATACTTAAACATATGTGTTTTAAAAAGTTTTTTTAAAAATGCTGTGAAACTAATGTGATTATATAAAATAGTGTTTGCACATGCTATTTATTCAGCTAATTTTAAAAAAATGTGGAAGTTGAATTATTTTTCAAAACTAATTCAGATAAATATGTGGATGAATTTAGTGAAACTACTTTCTTGTAATAAATAGTGCACTGGTGTATTCATATAAGAAGCCACGATGACTTATGTACTTATGTACTTCTAATTTTTGTCTAAAATTTTGATTCACCAATCTGCTTCAGTCTCCAGTTTTGAGGTAGATGAATGGTACAGCATTCAGGGAAGACTATGCACATGCTTGTAGTCATTCAATTACTTAAATGCTTTGTTGGATCAGAATCGGATCACTTCACTCTTCAAAGAGCGAATTTCTTGGGCTATTCTTTCCAGAATGGAGTTCACCTCACCTAAATTTTTAAAAAGTTTGCATGCAGTTGACCATCTAGATATTAATCCCATTCATAGTGTCAATGGATACTTTGTTCCTGATTTAGGAAAAAGAAGGACTGCACATGACTAGCACAGAGTAGGTGAATTCGATTACACCCTACTTAAGCATCCACTATTTAACACTTGATGGTATTAACGTCTCATGGCTAGGCACCTCATGGCTTTGATCTCAATTTTATTTTGTTCTCTGGTTCTCTTTGCATCAAACAGTACACTTCACATGCACCTTGCAGAGAACGCAACAGTCTTGCTTCTTCATTTCATGTTCTTCTAGGAAAAGTAATCAAAATGCAAATTATAGTTCTATCACTTATCCTGACTAAAAATTGTTCAGTCTATACTTAGTAATTTATCACTTCAGTCTTGCACTAAGATCCATGATGTATTTAGATCCGTGAATTGCCTAAAGTGGAAAAAGTAACTTAGAAGCTGAAGTCTTAAATGTTACTTTTTTATAAGTATCACCCAGAAAATAGAAAAATTAAATAATTCATTTCACACACACACACACAAACACACACAAGAAGTAGATATCCAATATGGACATCTAATACAAAAGTCCAGACTCTCTTTATGGTCAGTGGAGATGCATAGGTAATTCTAGAGTCTGACTTGGTTCACAATAAAGTGGACATCTAAAATAAGCCAGATGTATTTTGCCCTAGAAGTACCTATTTTCTGTCCATTGGCTCTAAAGAACACATACTATCATTTTTTCTCAGATACAAACACCTCCACTGTTGACCTCTAAAGTCATATTAGATGAATCCTAACAAAATGATTTTGATATAAAAATTAAGGTTGGAAGAAGTTCTATCCATATGCAAAATTTAACTGTGAGAAAGTTTGCAAAATCCTGCTACTTGTGCTGTCCTGCCAACCTAGTGAAATCTCAAGCCTCTTTCATTTATCTGATAACAATCAAAAAATGTGTGAGCTATGCAATCTGCTTCTTAGGGATGAGAATAGGAAAGCACCTTGTGTGACATAACTATATTTTTACCACTTTTTTGAGACAGGGGAAGCAAAAAGCTTCTACATATTCTGTTATTTCTACTAAGAAACCATACAATAACAATTGTAGGTCGTCTTCTTAATAGCATTATTTTCAGGCACATGTGCTACAGATTATTTCTCTTATTGTCCCTTCTCTCTTTACAAGGAAGGTGGTTTTTTTTGGGTGGTGGTGTCTATGTGTGTGACAATTTCTATATGTTACACTATGGTTCATTTTCTTCCCTTAGACCAAATCAGAGGGAACTCCCAAGCCTACCCAGTCTTTCTCACTCAGGAGAAACATATTCATAGATGTTTATGCCACTTTACAAAAATAACCGTAGTGTAATTTTCCGTGTCCTTTTCACTATACTTTTCTCTTGTCAGAACTGTAGAGCAAACATCACTAAGTGAGAGTGTGTGATAGTTTGATTTACTTTACAGCATAAGTCAGATGAGTACAAATTTAGTGAGGCACTAGAGACTTATTCTAGTTTGTAGAGAGACTTTATTAATTTGAAGATATGTTAAAAGAATAAAGACCAAATTTATTTTTCGATTTGTAATCTGACCTTGTTTACAAACAAGGCAGATTTATGAAAGACATAGATTGGTCCTTTAGAACATGCACATTGAAGAGCTATATCCAACAAGCTCCCAGTCAATATAATGACAAAGAGAACAGGGCATGATGTAAGCAGCTTTGAAGTGAAGTTGATTAACATTGTATATTCTCCCACTCTTCATTTCATCTCTTTCATCCGCACTGATAGACATATCTCAAAAGCTGTGTTTGAAATAATGTTGTCCTAACACCTTTGTGGAAGAAAATGGGAGGATTCTTTGAAGCACTGGTTAAATGCAACCAAATTGTTGGCATGAATGGTGATCACAGATCTTGAACTGATAAACTTCAGCAGTTCTATATGAATATATTGGTCGTCTGAAGTGTCTTGGAAATCCTGATGGGAATCTTTGCCTTTCTTATAGAATGAGGTTGAGAGATCACTCAGAGATTTCATGATTAGAATACAACTTGCTGATCAAAAACAGTAGCAAAGATGACCTGAAGTTACCAACAAAACATATGCTTGGGCCTAGGATTTAAGAAATTCTGCTGCAAATTGGACGTAATTGTGGATATTTAAAATTATTTCAATGAAATTAGAGAAAAACTGTACAGAGAGTGATTAGAGAAAAACTGTACAGAGAGTGATTACAAATAAAAAAAGTCTAAATTTTCACTTTTGGGATTCCAGCATTTTTACTTGTTACTTTTTTTTTTTAGGAAACTGTAAGTCAAGACATTATATTTTCAAATTTATCCATTAAAAACCTTGAAAAGCAAAAAAAAAAAAAAAGTACTTATATTAATTTTGTGGTTTAGAATGTGCAATATATTGTAGGCTTATGGAGATATTTTTCAGGGAGCAAATATGATATCTAGAATGCTTTTGAAATGCATGTTTTATTCTTGCTGATCCTCTGCATGTTAGATTAAATGTTGCTTCCAATTTGCCTGAACACTTATGTAAATGGTATCTTGGGCCTGTCAACACACTTCATCTCTGTAAAACATCATAACGAAACATCTTTATTACATTTTTAAGATATTAGCAATCCAGAACCAGAGGACATCATATATTAAAGGGAAGGGGAAAAGATGCATTTTCTGTAATATTTAGAAAAAATAATTTTCTCATTTTATTCATTCTTTTGGGAGAATAAGAGAGTTTCCAGAGTTTGTTGATTGATAATTTGGTGATCACTGCTTTACATTGGCTAGCTTGCTCTGTATCTGATGGGTTACACTCACAGGTTCTCAGAAAAACTAATCTTATATGAGATGTATTCATTTAGATAAATATTTGGATCTAAAGGTCTCTTAAGGAAAATTTTGAGAAACCTTTAAGTGTTTTAAAATATATATTAAAAGTTAATTACATATTTGGCATATTTCTATGTAGTAACAGACAACTAAATATTAGACCATAAATATGAAGCTTTCTTCCTGTATACATATTCTTTATGAGGAACAGTACACCAGACAGAAAATCTTTTGATAATATGGAAAGTTTATTCCTAACTCAGATTAGCTGATTTATTATGCTCATGATTCAAGGAAAAAAACAAACCCAAAAACATATTAGTATAATTTCATCATTTATTGGTGTATCTTTATTCCTGTTAAAGGTAAAGTTAAGTTTTCAAAGGCACTATTATCTCTTCCAAGATGAATTTTTACATTTGTATACATGCACACTGCATTAAAAAACAGACATTCTTTAAAATAAAGCCTAGCTTGTAGAAGGACAACAAAAAATAGTGAAGAAACAATAAAAAATATTTTGTAGGCTATTTTTATTGTGGAATAATGTAAGTATATATTTTTTTAAAATGTACTTACAAAAATTACATGCAAATTTCCTATAAGTACTCTTAACATTGTCTTCACATATCATAAAACTGGATTTCTGTATAGAAGAGTTTTATGATAAAAAGGACATTTTTTTTATTCACAGTTGCAAGTAAAAATGCTTGTATATTCAAATACTTTTAAAAGACGATCACTTTGTGGTAAAATCTGGTATGCCACATCTTACTTCAAAAGTAAATTCTTTTTAAAATATGAGAAAAATCTATCTTTAAGTTTCAATGTATAATATCAAAATGATAAAAATAAAATTACATATGTCAGTCTTCATGGTTTTTTAATAAAACCAGCTACAGATAACCTGAAATCTGTGCTTTGGTAAAGACTAATACCTCTGGAAACTTTCAAGAGAAGTATTACCATAATATCTATTTAGAATACTCATTGTTAGTAAATTCCTTGAGTTTTATATA